>JAWZYV010013814.1:0-210097 GCA_038373885.1 Cheiracanthium punctorium
ATTTAACTTAAATATCCTAGTACAATAAGAATTTTCTACGTTCAGAAACCGAGGACGTCCTCGGGTTCGATAAGTCCTCGGTTAGAAGGTGTGTATACTCATAAAAGTCCGCGGTTTCCACCTTAGGGGAACACACACACACACACACACACACACACACACACACATATATATATATATATATATTAGCTCTACCGGAAAGTTCTGTCCGTTTTTTACATATATGTCGAAGAAATAAATTTTAAACACGCATTTTTTGTTGTTTGTTTGTTTCACATTTTCCGATACAAGCACTTTGATATATATTCTATTTTTTGCAAATGCCTGGATTAGTAGTTAAATTTCTGATATCAATTTAAAAGACATAGGAAAATTGACTGACGCTTCTGAATTTTCTCATCTTACGTAAAAATGCTGCATATGAAAATCCTCATATATAGGTACATACATACAATTTTTTTTCTCTGCTCCTGAGCAGAAAGCCAAGATGAAAATTTTTTGGGATGTAGGATTATTCCATCTTAACAACATATAAAAATTTAAAACATGTGTCTGTGATCAGACATGCCGAAAAAAATTCATGATGTTTTTTAGCAAATGCAGTGCTCATGCATAAACTATAGAAGATACGCAAATTTCGATAACATTTTTGGAATCAGCGTAAAAAGTTACTCCTAGAAACAAATTTTCACTTCAGTAACTTTTACAGGTAAGGAGTTATTTAAGGAATTGAGAAAAAAGTTGGCGCATCTTGCAGAAAACTTAAAAATTTGCATAATTAATTTCTCGGTAATTAATTATCGTAGAACCTTCAAAATTGAGATTTGTTGATGTCTTAGCCTATAAATCCTCTATATAAAATTTGAGAAAAATCAGAGTTGGTGTGGTGAACTGCACTGTTTGATCTGACGTGGAATGACCCTGTATAAAAGAAACTCTAAATATCTGTTATCACATGGCTGCTACAGGGATTCTATACGACATTTGTTTTCATTTTATTTCACTAAAACATTAATACAGTGGACCAGTGGCGGCTCGTCACCTGTTTCACTGGTGGGGCCCGAAAAAATTAGTGCCAGTTCAAATCGGGAAAATACATATACATACAGCGCTGTGGCGGCTTGTTACCCATTTCAGTGGAGGGGGGCTCTTGTTTTTTTAAGCACGAATAGGTAAAACATATGAATCGCTTTTGTAAACAGTGTGAATACATAAAAACATTTGAATAACAAGTTATGAAAGGCGTATTGATTTCTCCTTTAAGTGTTCATTTAAAGACAGCAGATTTATTTTGCACCAAAAAACCTTTTCCTCCATTTTTCTTTCTCAAATAAATGTCAAAATTTATTTATTTTTAATACAAGATCAAAAAAGTGTGATTTTCTTAATAATATTAAATTAAATTTTTTATTAATATTTCAATGTTAAATTTAACAATTGCATGTGTACATGTTGATAAACGAATTGGATTGGTCCGTAATGTTTCACCTCCAAATAGCAAACAATAAAAACGAAAAAAGAGAATTTTTTGCTTCATTCACTGAAAGAAATGGTGCTTCACTGTACTATTCTAGTTGAAATGATCGTGTCCTTTTGCCATCTTTTTGTCTAAGGACAACATTTTTTGGTTGATAGGGTCCCAAGTTTTTTATCTCAAGCTTTTCTGCTATGTTTAATCTGCTGAAAGGAGCTTGAAATAAACTGTCAACAGAATTCATAGTCGTTAAATATAATTATAATTTGACAAAATATTTTAATCTACGACCATTTCTCTGTCAATTAATACTTTCCCTATATTTAAAACCTAAAATTAGTAAAACCAAGTCTGTTTTAAATGAGATAAATAAAAATTCCTAATTCTTAAAGATGATCGGCGATAAGAACAAAAATCACAATCAGCAGCTTTTTTTCCACTAAAAGAACAAAACTCGCCAAATAGAGATGTTTCCATGGAAACAATTTTATTTCTCCTATCGGGCCAATGCTAAAGGGCCCTAAATTGGTGCTAAATTAACTGTGCTTTCGCATTCTTTTTTGTGATAACCAGCCAAATATGGTCATCTTTTGAGAAATGATCAATGGTACTAACACTACTCTGCTGTGCTTGGCGCAAATATATTAGGGCTTCATTTCTCCAGCCCCAGAGTACTCCAATGGGGAATACGTTGGAGATGCCGCGGCGCGGCTGTAGGATTTGAATGATGGCTCGCTTTACAGAATTGGGTTAAGGGACAAAGCTGGTGTAAAAAATTATCCTTTAAATATTCCTTTTATCCATCTTAAATCAAAATGGAATAAAATGAATGCAGACACCTTTATTAAAGTAAACCGATTTTAAAAGAATACAAATTCTGCATTATAATTAAAAAAGCTTTTGAAATATCAGGTGGGGGCATTCCCCTCTGGCCCCTAATGACGAGCCGACACTGCAGTGGACTCTTGACTTACGCGAGTGATGAGTTTCAAGATTCCTTGCGTTAAGTGAAAATTTCGCGTTGTCAAATGGGGTGTGCGCCCCTTACTATTGGCGAAAAAATCCAGGCACGTTACCCGTGAAAAACTCACATAAGATAGATCGCGATCCAACGCTTGAAAGACTAAGATAGATCGCGTTGTAGCGTGAGTCCAATGCACCCTGGATGTTTTTTTAGTTTCTTACATCATACAACTCATGCAGGGGTTGAATCGGTTTGAATCCATTCAAGGACTTTTTTCTTTTGTCTAAATCGTTTTCAATATAAAAATTATAGCTATAAAGTATCTAAAATTATAAAATCTTTAATCGCTTTGATAATTGAATCGCTGAGTGGAGAAACCACTTCAGTCACAAAAATGCGAAAAATCGTTTTCGATGAAAATAAGCTTAGAAAGGCAAGATGCGTGTTGAGGGCAAGAACGACGTTAGTCTGCTGAGTAGTTTCGTAGATACGGGGCTTCTTTTTCGAACGATGGGCGACAATGATCAATGGTCGACACACGACAATGAATCAATGGTCGAGAATGATCTAGTATTTTATCACTATTATTGGCCACCTCACCTGACCTAGGGGTGGTTTTCTAAAAAATAGTTATTCCAGCTTCTATGTTAGATTTTCATCTCCATAATTTTCTGCAAGCAAAGCACTTTTTTTCTCCTAAATTCATGTTCTTGACTTTTGTATACCATAAATATGCTTAGACAATAAATGGTGATTTGCTTTGCTTTGATTTGATTTGAATGATTACCTTTTTTCCAAGTTTTCAGCTGACTAAAAACCAGTTGAGTGCAGAAACAGCATAAGTCCGAATCAAATTTTAAATTTTCCTGAGTCTAATTGATGTCGAAATTAGGTAATATTTGCATGACAGAAACATAAATGCATGTTATGACAGAGGGGAAAAAAAGTTTAAATATTTGAAAATTTTTAGGAGTTATGAAGTTTTTTCTCTCTCCTGAAAAATTTCCTTTTTGTGACTGAGGTGGTATCTGCACTCACATATTCAATTGAAGAAGTGATAATTATTCGTTAAAGCCGCTACTAGATGACGAAACTTCGTGTTACAAAATACAAGTTAAAAAGTTTATTATTTTTCTTTCTTAAGTTCCATCAGAAATACAGGGTGTCCGAAAACTCCTTGACACATTTAAAAAATTCATAGACAAGCAAGAAATTGTCGTATGAATATACGGTTTGCACAATAATACTTCTCAGGCTCACGAATTTTTTTTTTCTTTTGACATCGTAAAAAAAAATTACTTCCAAATTGTGTTCATATTTAGCGTTGTACCGTCACAGTAAGAAAAGCAAACGTAATTTAAGGAGTTTAATCATTTTATTAAGCAGAAAGCAATACCTTTCATTATCAATGTGTGCACTTGTTGTTGCTCGAACCACATCCAAGCAGTACTCAAGTTCATCCCATGTTCTAGCTAGCATGGATTGCGGTTTACCTTAAACATGTTACGAAACTTTCTGTAGTTATGGATTTTGATTCGAAATACAAACCTACCCAATGCGCTTTCTCAATTGCAGTTGCCATAGCTGTCATGAATATTCCCGCACCATCAGTGCTGTTTGAAACTCACAAAACATACCTATTGGCTCTCATTGCTGAAAACTGGAGATGCAGCGCCATCTATCAACGCATTTTGGAAGTAATTTGTTTTAAGATAATTTCTTGATTCTGTGAAGAACTATTGTACGAACTGCATATTCATTCAACAATTAGTTGCTTTTCTGTGAATTTTTGAAATGTGTCAAGGACTTTTCAGACACCCTGTACATACAATATTAATTTCAAAATAATTTCACATTTATATGAGTTTGTCTACCTCTTAAAAAATGAAAATAAAATCATATTTAGTATTATTAATTCATTTTTGAAGTAAAAGTTTGATATTTTGATCTTCCCATCGCTGAGAAGAATCCACCATAGAAATTTTTCCACGCACACATCAATCTCATCACTGCACTCTCTCCGGGGTTTTCCTTTGGAGAGAAATGTAAATAACTCTATCATTTAATTTTTTTACTGGACATTTTTTTTCCGACACCAGAAGGACAGATCGCTTGCAAGGACAGATCGATGGAATTTTCCTGTGTAAATCTTGAGAACTATTCGCAAGGATTGCGCTAATCAGATTTGAGTTAATTTAGCCGAAAGAGATTTAATTGCAGTCTGAAAAGTAACATAAATTCTAGACTGCAATAAAATCTCTTTCGGCTAAATTAACTCAAACCTGATTCGCGCAATCCTTGCTAATAGTTCTCAAGATTCACACAGGAAATTTTCATTTAAAAATACTTAATACTTGCTGAGAAAAATGATTAGGCGTTAAGGCACTTTTCTCCATAGCAAAGCATTGGGACTTGAATCTCCGCAAGCCGACTACAGAGGCCTCTTAAGGTTAATTCACAAGAAATCAAACTGAGGATAGGCAGATCTAGCACAATTATTCAGAATGCACTGCATGAACGGAACCCATTCAAACTGCACATGCGTATAGAGGGGGACTGTTACTTCCACCAACGTTTGGAGCACTTCTAAAGGCCATTTCGTTCGTGTTCTACAAGCATGGATATATTTTTCAACCTACCCTCGTAAAAATGATATAAAACATTTTGTTTTAAAAAGCTCAATAAGAGGATTGTATTTTTTCTAAATTGAACAATCGGTGTAATAAATAATGAAAATCTTGGATAAAACATTCATTATCATATTACTTTCAAATGTTTTTGTAGGATTTAATAATCTTAATTGTGATCAAGTATTTTCTGAGTTTCTTTGTGGAGCAAGAGTATCAGAAAACCCTCTTTGTTTTCTGTTTGCCTGGGGTTCTGACTTAACGGACACCCGACCGTCTAGTCTTTCAGAAAGACCCTCCCTGTTCTAATTATTTTATCTGAACGAACTTACTGACATTCTCTACCTTAAACTGTGGCTTCGACCGGCCAAAAGCAATTATTTTATATTTAACGCGGTTAATTTCCGTGATTAATATGATAATTTATCAGAATTGTGGATTCTCAAAATATTTTTAAAAAAAATGACTTACATTCTATAGATTATTACTGTTTGAAATAATAACTCGCCTGTGTTCTAATATTGTAAAACGTTAAAATAAATAAATAAATTAATTAATTAATAAAATAAAGCAAGCCAAATGCCAAAAGCTGTCTAAAGATGGCTTACACCCTACTCCATACATCTCATATGGGCAACCTCTGGCCCACGGGCTGGATGTAGCCTGACACGGCTTTTTAACCGGTCCGTGGAACATATCAAAACCCTGTATAAAACCCATATAAAATATTCAAAATCCCATATAAATCCCAAGTATACGGCCCACTACTTCGATAACATTCTGAAGTTTGGCCCGCGACTTCGCTAATATCCTAAAATTTTTCCTGCAACTTTTCAAAGGCTGTTCATACCTGCCATACATCATCGAATTTCGCTACAGCCACCCCCTTTACTCTAAAACAAAAGAATTTTGGGACGGCTCAATATCCGATTAAATACCATCCTCATATTTACTACACAAAAATATAAGTTTGTGTCCAACATTTAAATGAAAATTATTGTTTCGTAAGAGAATGTCTTTTTTATGCGGCCTGTTATTCCTACATTCCTGTGGACCTCAGCTCTCAGGAAAATGCAGAGCTCAACTCGCTTTCCAGAGAAAAATCTTCATAGACAGCCACATATGTTTCCTGTATATTGAATCATTTTGAAAAGTTTGATTACAACTTGATTAAAAAAATTCATTCGATTTGTTACTGCAGTATTCCTGAAATGATCGGAGCCGATAGGCTACAGCCTACTCAGCCCACTGAAGGATTAATGCAATGTTGTGGATGGAGGCGGTTAGTTGGAAGATTTAAATACACATCCACATATATATTTTATGAAAATAGGAATAGCACCTTGTTTACATTAATTTCTTTTTCTTGGGAAGGGCATTCGCCCCTCTGACCCCCTCCCATTAATACGTCTTTGTTCTTTCATTTTATCACTTAGTTTTCTTTCTAGTGAATTCATTCTTCAAATAACATTATTGGTAAGGAATGCATTTTTTAAAAGCCATACTACAGGTAGGTGGTCCAATGACCTTGATACCGCCTCCTCCGAGTCCGAGTTCCAATTTTCTTCAACAAAGATAATGAAGTTTTTCATTTATTTATTTATTTATTTTGCCTATTTCACCGCTTGGACCCTCTCTGATTTTTTTTTCTGGGTACTGCATGAACCAGGCTCTGAAATTGGTTTTCCAAACAGGGCCATAGTGAGGATGCCGCGGGAACGGCCTTCGCCAGTGACGCAAACAGAAGAGGAGCCCAGAATCAAATGGATCACAAGAAATTTAAATAGTTTTTCTAATTAATATTTTTTTGTCAAAATAGCTCATCTGTATGGGAGGAAAGGCTAGGACTTTATATATTAGTACAATAATTTAGGGCAGGGGCGGTAAATAGGGGGCGCGATGGCACCCCCAAATTTAAGAAACATTTTATTTATTTCATATTTTGGATTTTAGTACATCAAATCTCGCACCCCCAAATGAAAAACTGAAATGACGCCTCTGATTCCGGGAGTTGAAGAATTATTAAGTTATCGTTGAATCTGCAAAAGAGTGGGGGAGGGAGCTTAATTTGGACTGTTCTGCCAGGCTAAACTCCTGTTTCCAAATGAAACACATATATAGCACTCTAGAAGACCGATTATTCAGAGCAGAAATGAACGAAATTTCTACACAGTATAACATTTCAAAAGATCATGCTAAGAGAAGTTTCAAAAAAAGATATATTTTGGTTTTTACTCCCTTAGTACTCTCTGATCGATCAGAATGTAATCTGGGCGAGGGCGACAAAGAAATCGTCTAAGTCATTTGACAAGAAATTAAAAAGCTTTTTCCAGTTTTTCATCGTCTTCGCAAAAAGGGAAAGCCCACGCTTTTAACGCCCCTGCTTTAACAAAACCTTTTAATTTATCCACTTTTGTGCCCCTGTGAATTAAAGCCGTGGGATGCTTCGTAGCTCCTAGAATTTTCCATAAGGGACCGTAGCAAGGGTATCGCGGAGATGGCCCTCTCCAGAAGTGCAAGCAGAAGGGGTCGTAAAATCAGCTGGATCAAAAGATGTTTTTAAAATGTTTCTCTAATTTATTAGAAAAGAAAACATAGATGTACCCATAGAATAGCAAGACTTCACTTATAGGGAACTAAGATCAGGGGCAGTGGCGGATTTAGCTCCTGAAAGGCCTGAGGCGTACCTCAATTTGTAGGCTCCTTTCTTAAGAAAAAAAAAAAAAAAACTTTCACTAACCCTACACATTTACATTGCGCGTTCTATGCGCTCATTTGTTTACCGTAATTAATCGCTTAGTTAATCACAGTGGCGGCTCATGGGAGATTTAAAAAGAGGTTCACAAAACAAATTTCGAAAATTAAATATGCAGATACGACGCACCTTACAAATTAAAATATATTTGCGTTTCCAGCAGTTAAAGTAAAACTATGCACGCAACTGAAAGAAAAGAAGTCATCTTGGGTCTTACATTTCGTCACCAAGATAAGTTTTAGCAAAGGTGCTGTCTTGACTCATTTTATTTCAATATATTTTCAAAGGATAATATTGAAAAATGCCATTGCTTTAGCTCCGAAACACGTATCTTAATTATTTACACTAGTTTGTAAAAAAATAATGTAGTGAAAAATTGTAGAAATAAAAAAATATTAAGAAAATGAAATAAAAATTAATTAACTAACCGAACGTAACAAACCAAGGCAAAATCCGGAAGCGATACCGCAAAAAAGTGGCCATGGGTGCACAATGAATTTGTGCGAACGGACAGATTTCATGAGTGCTGTGCTTCCTCCCAGCTGTCTGGGCTTCTTATCCCAGAGAGCGGGTTCAGAGGGGAAAATTTCCGTTCGCACGTGCGACTGATTAGACTGAGTTGTAGTAACCTATACTACACTGCGTTAGCTATAAGTGCGTTACACACGTGCGTATACAGTGCGTTAGCTATAATAAGCGTATTTAATAATAGTGGGAGGAGGGGGGGGGAGAGTAAAACTCACGTTTTAAAATCACATAAATCTATAAGTGTGCTTAATAGTTGCTTTAAATTTAATTTGTTATTGTGTTTATTCTTCAGTTTTTTTCCTGTGGGTGTTCACGTGCTCATGTGCTCAAATGGAGGAGCCGCCACTGCTTAATCATGTTTTTAAAATTTACTGCTTATTTATATTTTTTTTATAATAAATTAATCCATGAATAATAAAATAGCATTTTCAAGTTGTAATAAATTTCACGGTCATTTGCTAATAATAACAGGGACATTTTGAACAGCAGTTGAATATTTTTGAATATCAGTTTGAATTAATTTTATTCTAAAGATTTGAATTTATTTTTTGGAATTTCTGGGAATGGACTGATTCATAAAATCCAAACAAGAACAAAGAGAAACCTGGTTTCTCGCTTCTGTATTCTCTAGTTGTAAGTAAATTGTCTAAAATATAAACGAAAATTTATGTTTAAAATAAAATTATTTTAAAATGCTTTCAATCCTTTTTATATCTCATTTATGTCTAAAAACGAGTATTAAAATTTAAAAATTATTTTTATGTGTATGGATTAGTACATTTTAAAAAGTCTTTCAACCCATGAAACTTAAAAATTTTTGTACTACGTTTCACTTTCATGATTAATACTAAATAAACCTCAGCATACCTCTAAGTATAACCCAGTAATTGCAATTTCGTATTGGTGTTACTTGATTATATCGAATCACTTTTGTGGACCACTGGTATATGCGTCTTCGTCCAATCATGAAAATTTTGTGTAATTCACGGGGACTTTGGGGGGTCAGAACAGGGGAAACTGGATCAGAAACATGACTTTGAAATCACAAAGTGTAGAAGAATTTTTTACTTGGATAAAATGAGCCAAAGATTTAAAACATTTCTACAAAAACATATTTATAAATATTTAAATATATCCATAAATTTCTCACTTGAAACTATAAAACTATAAGGAGTTTAATAGTGAAAGTAAATTTTCTGTTTAGTCTAATTATTGTATTTATTCAAAAACTGGCAATAAGTTCAGGATAAATAGTAGTGAGTAATTAGATATGAATTTAAAAAATCATAAAAATAGATATCACTCTATATTTGAATAGAATGAAAAAAAACTAGACGAGAATAAGAAAAAAACATATGGAATTAAATTAAAATTCCAAAGTATAGAAATGCGGATGCAAGAACTTTGTACTGGAAATGATGCTCAGTGATTCTCGTTAGGTTTCTTTGCAATTGGCGCAGGTTTCAATTACTTGACTTTTTATCGGCTGACTGAAAGTTATCCAAACTATTAACAGTGAAATAACTCAAAAAATCCAATTAATAATTTTACTGTCATCATAGCAAATTATTTCATCGTGACTATGATATGTTCTCAGTTCACCGTGTATTTGATTAAGTGTATCAGTATTAACAAAAGTACTATCATAATTTTTAAGGGCTAAAATAACTGACTTCTATATATCTGTTTCCCGAGAGTATGTTTTGTCGGAAATATTTCCATGCACCTCATTAACAATGTAATATTATTTTCATCCCCTATTGATTGCTGATGTATTAATGATGTAATATTTTCACTAAACTGGCGATTAATTTCATTTTTTGGTGAATTTTGTTGGAATATTATAACCCTATTGTAACTTAATGCTATTATTTCAAAATGGACACAACAATGGAACCATTATCCGACTTGGCGCACAATATTACTCGCCAATTTACTTCTCTATTTTTTTACGGTGCATTAGCATATTACACAAAAATTTTAGCATTCACACAAACAACTCCATACGAACTTTAACTATACCAAATTTCACCCTTCTAAGTTCACGCAGTGCGCTGCAAAGGGACAGTAAGGTTTTGCTTAGCGTATTTATATATACATAGATGAAGTCGGCGAACGGTGAAAACACGGTAGCGGTCGAAAAAGTAGGTTTTCTGTGGTTCTTCTTTTTCCGCGCGCACGTCACTTCCTTTACTCAGCGTTACTTCCGTCAAGAAAAAAAAAATTTGAGTTACTCTCTAGTTGCGCCTAAAGAAGTTCTACTTCAAAAAATCATTATTTTAAGTTGTTCAATAAAAAACATATTAGTGAGTTAAAATTAAATTTCACTCTATATTGAAAATGCATATGCTCCACGCTTCTGCCGTACATTTCTTATTAATGTTTAGCATTTTCATCTGCAACTACAATACATACCGTATTTATAATATAGTTCTTATAAATATTTTTGTGTTGAAAACAAAAATTGATTTAAGCATCATTTACTTTATCCAGTTTTTAATTAACTGTGTATGTTATTCCAGGTCAAAATATTTTTTTATGAATTTTAAACCGTTTCCTATCCAGATGATTTTCCAATCCAGCTGAAACTTTGCAAGCATGCCTAATTCCGGTGACATTGAGTACTGCTCCTTTTAATTTTTCAATACTTCTTTTTGATCATCAAATATTTTCCCCCCCAAACATTATGTTATCTCACACATATCAGCTGGTATCTGCTTATTTACTGGTGGGCAATTTTTTGTCATTGCATCCTCGGAAAGTTCTTTCAGTTCTAAAAAGATAGAATCGGTTATCTCAAGCTTAAATTTTTAATTTTTAATGATTTTTCGAAATACGATAAATTTTTGCTTTCAATTTCTTTACATTATGACATCCAAAAACTATACATTCTATTTGAAAACTTCACTGAATACAGAGTGTCCTTTCCATAAATCATTTAAATGAAGAACGGTTGAAAATTAAATAAAAAATTAATATTTCACAAATTTTTTAATCAGAAGCTGTAGACTAAAGCTGTTCAGGCTTTTCTCTATTAAAATTGGAGAAATATTCTTATCAGCCATTACACTTTCTGGTTGTTGGGGAAGGGGGAGTCTTTAAAGCAGGTGTGTTTGAATGTATTGCTGCAAAACCAGAGACTGCGCCGCAATCAGATTCATTCCGGGTAGGAAATGGGCACTGGGACTCTGCGTCTGCATTTTTTTTTTTTTTTTTTTGATATGAAATAAGTTATCAAATTGAACTAAAGCTGAAAAAACTGCAACACTGTAAAAACATTCAGGAACTTTCCTTGGAAATAATGTTGAGGATGCCGTACAGTTCCTAGGAATGTTATATGAAAATAACAGGAAACTATCTGGTTTTCTGATTTTCATCTTCCCCAATCAAAGATTTCCCCAATTCAAAGAAATTCATGAATCGAGTTTATAAAATCTTTCCTGTTGGAAGAGCTTGGTCTGTAAAAGGTAACACTAGGATTGATTCAGGTCTATAGATGAACCGTAGATGAACGCAAGTAGATGAACGTCAAATTTCTCATGGGAAATTTAAAATTTATCCACGAATACGTTATTTTTTCAATATCTTATGTTCTCTCACTACGGGGGTGGTTGCAGCCCCATCACCTACCACCTACCTAAAAACATTCAGGAACTTTCCTTGGAAATAATGTTGAGGATGCCGTACATTTCCTAGGAAAGTTACATGAAAATAACAGGAACTTTACTGAACAACTCAGTTAAACTCCACTGAATTATGCATATTTTTCATTGTGCTTTTTGGTGTTTTCATGTAACTTTCCTTAGAATTTAGGGTACCTCAGCTGCATATAATTTTCAAGGAACATTCCTGTATTTATTTATTTATTTATATACGTATTTTTTACAGTTCCGGTCATTTTTAAGTGAATTGCTTTTTTTGAGCGAATCGAGAGAGCAGTATTCGGTTAAAGGACGTGTTAAAGTAAACAGTAGTTTTCAGATGAAAATGCATACTTTCTTTATGGTATTTGTGATTCTGATTTTCGCTATTATTTCCAAGGCATGTTCCTGGATTTTTACAGTGAAATAAGGATTTAAAGCACTAATTACTTTTAAACTAAAAGTATTAGTTATTAAAGTATGAATTTAGATTATGATCCAATGCTGTGAAGCTGGAAAGGAAGAGCACCAAAGAAAAGATTCTTGAAGAGCTCTTTCTACTCTAGGAGCAATCCTGGAACTATGAACACAGTTCCTGTCTTTTGAACAGAGATATATACATGTATACTTTCTTTTTGAGAACCGAATTATGAGGCTCCTTAGATTTGTGAGGCATACGCCTATTGGTAAATCCGCCACTGGACATTTTGGATTGTAATTAACGTGCACCAAAATAAAATGTATCGGTTTTGTATGTTAAATAGTCGGTATTACTATTGCGTATAGAAAATTTTGTCATAAAGAGTCATTTACGCTTTAAAACAGTAATAATAATATGAAATTTAACGCGAGTGGCTTTGTTTTCCTTTTAATTCTTTTTATTCCCCTTTAGGTAAAAGAAAAAACTAAAAGTCAGTCAAAACATCTTAAAATGATAATAATGACGTTTTAATAGGGTCATTCCACGTCAGATCAAACAGTGCAGTTCACCACACCAACTCTGATTTTTCTCAAATTTTATATAGAGGATTTATAGGCAAAGACATCAACAAATCTCAATTTTGAAGGTTCTACGATAATTAATTACCGAGAAATTAATTATTCAAATTTTTAAGTTTTCTGCAAGATGCGCCAACTTTTTTCTCAATTCCTTAAATAACTCCTTACCTGTAAAAGTTACTGAAGTGAAAATTTGTTTTTAGGAGTAACTTTGGTAAAATCATACAAGCCGGTGCGCACCCCATGTAAACATGGCGACAGTCGCTGGAGCTTGGCGGCCGCCAAGCTCCAGCGACTGTCGCCAACCATTTTCCACTATCAGCACATTAAAATTGCACATATATTCCACTAAAAATGAGCAACCAGTGGACCGTTTTTAACTAAAAAAACCTCAGTGGATTCAGCAACCTAGTTGTACAGCTATCTAAACTAGGCAATCAGTGGTCCGTTTTTAACTAAAAAAAACCTCAGTGGATTCAGCAACCTAGCTGTACAGCTATCTAAACTAGGCAATCAGTGGTCCGTTTTTAACTAAAAAAAACCTCAGTGGATTCAGCAACCTAGCTGTACAGCTATCTAAACTAGGCAACCAGTGGCCCGTTTTTAACTAAAAAAACCTCAGTGGATTCAGCAACCTAGCTGTGCAGCTATGTAAACTATGCAACCAGTGGACCGTTTTTAACCAAAAAAACCTCAGTGGATTCAGCAACCTAGTTGTACAGCTATGTAAACTATGCAACCAGTGGACCGTTTTTTACTAAAAAAACCTCAGTGGATTCAGCAACCTAGTTGTACAGCTATGTAAACTACGCAACCAGTGGACCGTTTTTAACTAAAAAAAAAAACAACAGCAGTGAACTAAGCAACCTAGTTGTACAGCTAATGTAAACTGGGCAAACACTGGCCCGTTTTCAACTCAAAAAAACATCGGTGGATTAAACAACCTAGTTGTACACCTCCTATAAAGTCAGTATGATTAGAATAGCACGTAAATAGCACTTACGAAAACATAAACACTTCAAATATCAATTTAAAATTCACATTAAAAACCTTAAACATCGAAAGATTCGTTAAAAAAGAACACTTACCTCTATTTTTTTGGTAAATAACCGCTCAGAAATGTCCCCAACACCCACCGGCTTATAACGTACTATATTTCTAACAAACACCCACAAATTCTTTTCTTATATTAACATAACACATTTCATTCCCTTCCATCAATAACGCAAACAATTTCAAATTCCCAAACCTGATGAAACACGTATTCTTTATGGTTGCCAGTCACAACTACCACCGGCAGTTGGCGGTGCATCGCTCACTCTCGCGTCAGATTGTTCGCCAATGATTTGTAAACAAACCATTGACATGTAAACAAAGCACCGTATACGGAATATAGTCCGTAACTTTTTACGCTGATTCCAAAAATGTTATCGAAATTTGCGTATCTTCTATAGTTTATGCATGAGCACTGCATTTGCTAAAAAACATCATGAATTTTTTTCGGCATGTCTGATCACAGACACATGTTTTAAATTTTTATATGTTGTTAAGATGGAATAATCCTACATCCCAAAAAATTTTCATCTTGGCTTTCTGCTCAGGAGCAGAGAAAAAAAATTGTATGTATGTACCTATATATGAGGATTTTCATATGCAGCATTTTTACGTAAGATGAGAAAATTCAGAAGCGTTAGTCAATTTTCCTATGTCTTTTAAATTGATATCAGAAGTTTAACTACTAATCCAGGCATTTGCAAAAAATAGAAAATATATCAAAGTGCTTGTATCGGAAAATGTGAAACAAACAAACAACAAAAAATGCGTGTTTAAAATTTATTTCTTCGACATATATGTAAAAAACGGACAGAACTTTCCGGTAGAGCTAATATATATATATATGTGTGTGTGTGTGTGTGTGTGTGTGTGTGTGTGTGTGTGTGTGTGTGTGTGTGCGCGCGCGCGTGTGTGTGTGTGTGTGTGTGTGTGCGCGTGTGTGTGTGTGTGTGTGTGTAATGTATAAAAAGGTAATTTGAGTTTTACTAGTTTGGGTATTGTTCAAGCGGGTACTTTCACTGTAAGTTTTGCTTTCCTGTCATACTTGCCACGCGCACTCTGGAGCTATGCTTTATTTATTTTGTTATTTGTCAGACATCAGGCCGTCGATGAGTGTACACGTGTCCCCACGCCTTTGAAGCCCCGGATGCGGGTCATGTTGGTAAATGTGTGTGGTTCGATCAGAGATAAGAGAGAGGCGGAGTTATGTCTTCGCAAACCACGTGGTGTGGTAAGCGTAAATACTCCCGCACATCGAAAATCGTCGGACTTCTGCCACTGGAACTGCTTAATGATGCATTTGCTAAAAAACATCATGAATTTTTTATATGTTGTTAAGATGGAATAATCCTACATCCCAAAAAACTTGCATCTTGGCTTTCTGCTCAGGAGCAGAGAAAAAAAATTGTATGTATGTACCTATATATGAGGATTTTCGTATGCAGCATTTATACGTAAGATAAGAAAATTCAGAAGCGTTAGTCAATTTTCCTATGTCTTTTAAATTGATATCAGAAGTTTAACTACTAATCCAGGCATTTGCAAAAACTAGAAAATATATCAAAGTGCTTGTATCGGAAAATGTAAAAGAAACAAACAACAAAAAATGCGTGTTTAAAATTTATTTCTTAGACATATATGTAAAAAATGGACAGAACTTTCCGGTAGAGCTAATATATATATATATATATATAACACACATCCAAAACATAATTTTTATTTGCGAATATACCTGAGTATTGCACCCATATCTGACTTTAATTTAAAATTATATAAGTGATGTACAGATATGTTTCTCTTCTTAAGAAATTGTATACGATAAATAATATGTTGAACTAAGCTTATTAAACAGAAATGGAAATACGACAAAATAAGAAGAATAAAAGCTATTTTACAAATAGAAAAAAAACTATTTTATAGCTGACTTGAACATATTAAATGCGACAGTAATTTTTTTAATTGTATCACTGTCAAGAGAATAATGTCGTCCAGTGCTACCTGTCAATGAAGGTGCTGGTGTCACACACAACACATGCTCAAAACGAACAAAACAACTATCCTCTCTAGAAGGCCAGAATAGCACATTAGTCTTTGTATGTCTCTGCATAAAAGTTATAAGTAGGTCTGTTTCAAAAGAATCTTTTTCACTTATGCAGCCAATGAACCAGTTGTCGTTTACTGCAGCTACATAAACTCCTGGTTGCAAGTCATCAGTATTTATACTCGTTGCACGTTTCTTATTCACAGTGAGACTAACCCTGAACCCAGTACTTTCATCATCTGTCGATAATCGATATAGGGTCAACTCACCATTGTTGCTTGGAACAAACCTGTGATGACTGCGAGTTCCAGGCACTGTTTTCGCAGTCCGAAAACGAATTTCCAAGCTTTTGGCATGTTGCTTAACATCAGCATGGGATACAAAAGAAAAACTTTATACCATTTATATTAGAATTTGCCCAATTAAATAAATCAAAAGGAGTAAGAATGTGGTTATCCTGTGTGGCTTGCAAACTTGCACGTGCTGCAAGCCTCTTTACAGTGCCCCCAATCCCATCACATGGACTTTTTCCATGTGAGGTGGCGAAGAAGTTCCATTCAGCCTGGATATTAAAATCGTTCTCATGTAAACAGAAATTAACAAAGTTTCTATAGTTTTTATACTGCGCACTTGAACCGTCACTAAAATAATGTATGAGTTTTAAACCTGGCAATACTTCTTTGATATATTGCATAATTACTTTTATAAAATAATGATCTGTAGAGGTAATATGTTCACGTTCATCACTAATGACACACATTCTTAAGCATTTCAAACTTGTCTCTATTTCATTTTTGAAATAAAGTACGAAAGGGTGAAGTGTAGCTGGCGTTGTGTCCCAGTGGAAACCTTGAATAGCATCTTGGCAAACAAAAGAATAATTTTCCGAAAAGTCGAGTAAAATGACTGCTTCTGTTTCAGCTGCAATATTTTCTTTAAGATTTCTTAAATACAATGACTGGGATTTCGTAGTGAAATGATGTATTGTTGCTTGATCTGCTGCTTTACACAACTCTTTCGTAAATTCTTCAACTGTTGATGTCAAATTCACTAGTTTAGATTGTCCATTGTGAACCTACTGTTGATAGGCAATATTGTCATCAGGTTCCACGTTATTTTCATTAAATGTATCCAGAATAAACTGCTCCAAGGCTTCAGACCCAGGACAATTCTCACATCTGTGGAGCATACAATTTCTTGAGTCAACAGAGCATACTATAAAGGAGAGGAGGCTTCTGTACTCCATTTTCATTGGTAATGCTACAGACAGTAGCTTCAAGTTTTGATGAGTCTCACAAACACATACCGAATGAACTCCGCGGGCAGTGACAGTAACACACCAAGGTGGTCGTAAAGAAGAAAATTTTGACAAACCGATTTTTAGTTGCGGATACCTTTCTTGGAAAGCCAAATGCAGTTCCTTTAAATTTACAAAAAGTAATCGCTTTTGCATGTGAATTCTTGTGCCAGTTTCAGAATCTCTTACCGAAACAAATTCTTTCTTTCCAGGACACATTCTGGAAAATTCATCATCTTCGTAAAACTTTCTTACTTTTTCAGCTACCTCATTGGAAATAGATTTTCCTTTTAATTTTTCAGGTTCTGCCAAAATACCATGATCCTTTTTAAGCTTTCTAGCCTTTTTGACCATGTAAGTTGAGACACCAAATTCATAAGCGGTCTTCTGACAGCTCCAACTACTCGGTACAAGTGTTAATAATTTCAAAACCTCTTGTCCAGATGAGAATTTACACTTTTCTTTCAAAAGTTCAATGAGGCAGTCTGAATCTTTACAGTCATTACACTGCTTTTCGTTTGATTGATGCAGAGTCTCTAGAGGAACATTTAGCTCTGTTGCAAATTTCTTCTGCAATAGTGAACATGCCTCTGCTGATTTTCTTTTTCCATAACTTTGACGTTGTTTTTTATTAATCCCGTGCAACTTGACAGGCGTGCATCCAAGATTTAAGATACTTATATTCAAACTTTCAGTGCCTTCTGGTATAAAAAGTTCCTGAGGTGCACTTTCAGTCTCAAGATTCCCAGGTTTTGAAATAGTTTCATTGAAACTTCCAGTGCCTTCTGGTACAGAAAGTTCCTGAGGTGTACTTTCAGTCTCGAGATGCCCAGGTTTTGAAATAGTTTCATTGTAGCATGCGTTAGTTCCTGTTATTCGAGTTCGACACTGGGGACATAACTTTTGCCCTAGTTTAAGATTGCTGTGTTCTTTTGCAAATTCCGATGACACAGATCTCAAACTCTTCTTGATGCGTCTACTATGAGACTGAAATGGATTACAACAGTACCTTTGAAGTTGATCATATGATGAAAGCAACAATTTTTCATGGTGAAAACAAATAGTTGTATTATTATTAAGTTGCTCACTTTGCACGTCAGACCTCAGTGCAATTAGTTCTTTTTGCTCTTCTGTAAAACTATTCCATTTAAAAAATCCCGTTTGCCGTGAATAACTGGTTACATGACATTTATTCTGCAATATATCAGCAAATGTGCAATTTGACAATGTGCCTGACATCGCTATGCTACTTGTTGTGAAATACAAATTTAATACAGTATACAGTAAAACCTATTTTAAATTGCTGTATCCATCCACAAAACTAGTCAAAGCACAATTTTTTTCGCAATCTGTTAAAGGTAAATAAGTACTGTAACTTACAGGAATTCAATTCTTTCAACAAACTTTGTTCCTTCTATTAACTTGAATGTCATACAGAATTCAAAAGATTTATTGGTTGATGGATGATTGCCAAAAACAGCAGGATTAAATTAAAAATAATTCTAAATTTTAACTTTAGAATTCTTTTTAATTTAACACTGCGTGTAACATGCATTTTTTGTTGTTTATTTGTTTTACGTTTTCCGATGCAAGCAATTTTACGTATTTTCTAGTTTTTGCAAATACTTTGAGTAGCAGTTAAATTTCTGATATCAATTTAAAAGACATAGGAAAATTGACTAACGCTTCTGAATTTTCTCATCTTACGTATAAATGCTGCATATGAAAATCCTCATATATAAGTACATACATACAATTTTTTTTCTCTGCTCCTGAGCAGAAAGCCAAGATGCAAATTTTTTGGGATGTAGGATTATTCCATCTTAACAACATATAAAAAATTCATGATGTTTTTTAGCAAATGCATAAACTATAGAAGATACGCAAATTTCGATAACATTTTTGGAATCAGCGTAAAAAGTTACTCCTAGAAACAAATTTTCACTTCAGTAACTTTTACAGGTAAGGAGTTATTTAAGGAATTGAGAAAAAAGTTGGCGCATCTTGCAGAAAACTTAAAAATTTGTATAATTAATTTCTCGGTAATTAATTATCGTAGAACCTCCAAAATTGATATTTGTTGATGTCTTAGCCTATAAATCCTCTATATAAAATTTGAGGAAAATCTAAGTCTGTGTGGTGAACTTTTTCCAGTTTTTTGTTTGATTTGACGTGGAATGACCCTACAATATTTTTGTGAAGCCAGGAAACAAATGTTCTCATAAGCACTTTATTCCATTCTTTTTGTCTATCCGTTTGTAACAGGCATGTTAATTTGGTGTACACGGAGTTTCTTACAATTTTGAATGAAAGTGAAATTAATTCTTCGTTATATGTGCTATGATCTAAGTAACTTGGAGTTAAGTAGTTTGTGCATAACATATATCTTACATTACATTACACGGCTAAAAGGTGCTTAAAGATTGCCGTGCAAAATCACATATGTTGCGAATCTTAAAAAAATATGTTGTTTCTGAGGTTTAAATAATCATATTTATCATGAAAAGCCGCCCAGGTGATCTAGTGGCTAAAAAACTATTCTATCACGCCTTGGGTCCGGGTTCGAATCCCGGCTTGGGCATGGATGTTAACTTGTCCGCCCCTTCATAGGGGGTAACGCTGGCCGCATATTGGGTGCCCCCACAATAAAATGGCCACAATACCTTCGGGCAGTTGTTGTGGACAATACCTAATTGGCAAGTGCCTGCCCGTTAAAAAAAAGCGAGAAAAATAAACAGCTTATTGAGATTTTGGAAGGTAAGTTGAGATTTTCTGATCAGAATGACAGGCTTTTATTTTATTGTAATAAAAATATTTGCGAGTGTACCTCGGGGTTGAAAAATATCAAGATGCAACAGTTTCATATTCCAACGTCAAACTTAATTTGATAGAATTGACGATCTGCTATATGTACTGTTTTATGTACGATCTGTTACATGTATTATATCTTACAATGTTGAATATGAAATGACTATCATTTCCAAAGCCCTTGACAGTTTCATATCCCAACGTTCCATATATCATGTCAAATGTAAAAAAACAGGAACGATTCCTGTAGTTTTTTTTATTTATTTATTTACATTTGGCAAATGTCGAACATTCGTCCTATTTAAACAGTAGACAAACGTTCATTTTTGATTTAGCCAAAGATTATGGTGAACTTTATTCGTAATAATGCCCTGTTATGTAGTAGGACACAGAGTTGGGCAGTATCGCAAATATTTGTAATTGAAATACATTTTAAAAATACATTTGTATCTTGAATTTTGAATTTTCGCTAGTAAATAGCGAAGTATTTTTGTTTTGTATAGAAAATACATTTTCGATGTATTTTGCCCAAATCTGAGGCCGTTCAACATCAGCATTGCCGTAAGCAAACCGCACTGCAAAATCTCCATTTTGCGGGTTTCTTATCCAAAAACAGGCCTGCTAGTGTGCGATCCAGTGTATGAAGCTCACCTTTATGACAGCTCCATCAAAGGACTTGATTCCACATAAGCGGCTGCCGCGGCGGAAGAGCCTGCATAGTAGCCTCTTGGCTCCCCGGCAGAAATAGTAGATGGACTTAGGAGAGATGATGAGATTGAAAGGTGGCGGTAAAGTGGAACCTTCGTCGAAGTAACTCATCCACAACTTGGACCGAGCGAATTTCCACTCCCGATCTGCATGATCCTGCGAACAGATGAATGATTGCAATAAATGAAAAAGTAGAAAGACAAGTCGTCAATCCTTTTACACAGTAGTTACAGTCGTCAATACAGTCAATACAGTTGTAATGTTATTATTGTTTAAATGACTTTATTTAATTATTGATTAAATGACCTTCAGAGGCGAACTCTTACTAGCTAGTACTCATTTTCATCTCTCGGTTAGTATATTGAGTTTCCCTCCATCATTTTTCGATGGATCGTTACTTTTGAACGTTAAAAAGTGACGGGGCAAGGCCTCTTTACTTTTCAAAGTGAAGGGGCAGTTGCCCTCCTGTACGAGCCGCCTATGTGCCACAGCAAGGCATCCAAAGTTCCGTGTCGAAAAGTAACGATGGACATAGAAGCAGAATGTATTTGCGACAAAGGGAACCAATAGGTTAAAGCCAATAAGAGACTAATAAAATATATTTTTTTTAATCATCTGCCTTTATATCCTATAGAGCAAGAGCCCGCGGCCGCCAGATCTTCGTCATATTATAAAAGCTGAAACTTTCTCTGCGCATATTCCCTAACAGAGGTAGGAACAATCGGCCACTATAAAGTTTGGATGATCGTGGCTTTGGCAGGTAACAGGTGGCAAAGGTCTATAAAACTGCAGAAAATTTTCGTCATTTCATAAAGCTTAATTTTTTTATATGTTCTTCTTCGCAGTACTAGAAATCACTTTATCCCCTGCCAAACACTTTTCCATCGTGGCAAACCCCCGCCAGACAACCTCAAAGTCATGGAAAACGTAATTGTTATTTACGAGCGCGCTGCAGCATCGTAAGAAAATTCAGAAGTAGCAGTATAAAATGTGCTTGGCACTTTGTGACAGCTTGACATACTTCGTTGCGGGAGTTTACGAACACAACAGTTTTCCATGACTTTGAGGTTGTCTCGCGGGGGTTTGCCACGATGGAAAAGCGTCTGGCAAGGGATTAAGTGATTTCTAGTATTGCGAAGAAGAACATATAAAAAAATGAAGCTTTATGAAATGACGAAAATATTCTGCAATTTTATACACCTTTGTCACCTGTTACGTGCCAAAGCCACGGTCATCCAAACTTTATAGTGGATGATTGTTCCTACCTCTGTCGGGGGGTATGCGCAGAGAAAGTTTCAGCTTTTATACTATGACGAAGGTCTGGTGGTCGCTGGCTCTTAGACTACTATATCTACGAGAGTTTCTCCATTTGTCCATGCAAAAGATCTTTAAATGTTGCATATACTATTTTCAAGGATTTCTCAGATAATTTTCATCTTTTTTATATTATCGATAACTTTAAAAGCTAATGAATCTTTTCGGCATGCTAAATTTTTGAAATCAGTGACGCAAGCTACCACTAGAGCAACCAGTTCTTTGAACCGAAACTGAACCGGAAACCGGAAACCGAAAACCGGAAAAACCGCTATTTTGGTCGGAACGAAAACCGGAACTGAACCGAAAAAAATATCGGTTCATTTGGGTTCCATATACCTTGAGTCGTTTTGTTGCTGTAACCAAGTTATCAATTATACTGTAACCAACTTCATTCAATTAAAAAATGAATAAAATAAAATCTTTTAAATTTTGATGGAATTACATTTTTTTGTTTATGAAATAATTATATTTTTGTACAAATTAGAATATACATAAAATGAAATTACTCATTCGGAACTGAACCGAAATGCGTTATTTTTGGCCGAACGAAAACCGGAACTGAACCGTTCTAGTTGGTGGGTTGGGTGCAGAAAAGGTACTTGGTGGCTGAGCTTATTTTCTTTCTAACTGGGCTATATTACTGGATTTTAATGTTATTATTTTTTGAATGACCTTATTTAATTATCAATTAAATGACCTCCAGAGGCGAACTCTTGCTAACTAGTACTAGCATATTTACTTTTAGTTCAACCAAAACAAAAACAAAAATTACGGTTTGAGGCCCTGACACCAACAGTTATATTTCCTTTAAAAGAATTTTCAAAAGAATTTTAATGAGATTTTTTTTAACATTAACACTTTTTATTACGCAAAAATATTCACACACTTTTCATACATCTAACATAACCATGGAGACTTTTATAGTAAACGTGATAAAAATTTCCAAAAGTATAAGAAAAAAGATTTTAAAAATCTCTCTCTCTATTAGACAACGTTGTACATACTCTCTTTTTAACTAAAACCTAAAAACAGTTCTGCTGTTTGCGTGAGACAACACTGTTTCCTCTACATCTTTATGATGAAAGCATTCCAAGACCGCAAAAGTGTTTGCGTAAGCTTTTTAATTAAACTTCTCTGTAGGTTTAAAAAGGAAAGCCTCAATACACTGTAGATATTTCATTAAGAATAGATGCGTAAATTTAACTGGTAGAAAATTATTAAGAAGATTAAAGTCATTTGAATAGAAAAAAATAGCTGAAGTAAAAATCGGTTAAATGTTATTAAAACTTTATCTTCAGATATTAATGATACTTCACAAATCTTCATAAATTACATATTTAATTATCCCCTATTGAAAAATAAATTGCGTAGGAAGCATCTTTTAACACATTTATTTTTCGTCTGTTTTTAGCCTCTTGATAAATATGTCTTACAAATTATAAAAGCCCTATAAAAAAAATCTGGAGTAACTCCACTCGACTTTCCGAACACTTACGATTAAGATCATTACCAAGCATTTAAATAAATTTTAATCGATGAATAATTCAAACATATATACCAAATTGAAGCTCGATCGAATGTACCGTTTAAACGCTAGCGCACTTTCAAGTATTTCTCTCCATAGGCCATAATGTAAAAGAAATCTTTGTCGTAGCCCTGTAGAAAAACTATTATACATAAGTCCTATAAACATCAAAATCAATACCGGTCTTACAATGGTGGTTTATAACATGTATACCCAATTTGAGCTCAATCGAATGTACCGTTTAAACGCTAGCGCACTTTCAAGAATTTCTCCCCATAGGCCATAATGTAAAAGAAATCTTTATTTTATCCCTGTAGAAAAACTGTAAGTCCTATACACATCAAAATCAATACAGATCTTGCGACGGTGGTTTATAACATGTATACCCAATTTGAGCTCAATCGAATGTACCGTTTAAACGCTAGCGCACTTTCCAGAATTTTCCTCCATAGGCCATAATCTAAAAGAAATCTTTGTCGTAGCCCTGTAGAAAAACTGTAAGTCCTATACACACCAAAATCAATACCGGTCTTGCGACGGTGGTTACATATATACCCAATATGAGCTCAATCGCATGCCCTGTTCAGGAGCTATCGTGTTCACTCACATACACACAAACACACACACACACACACACACACACACACACACACACACACACACACACACACACATACACACATACATACATACATCTCGTAAAAATAGCATAAATGAATTCAGAAGACCTCAAAACGTGTAAATACACCAAAATCTCGAATTCGAATTTTTTCATGATTACAATACTTGCCTTACATGGTACATGTTCGGAAAGTAAAAAGCTAAGTCATAGGAAATTGCGTAGTGATAAGGAAAAAAAGCAGAGGTATGCGCTATTTTGAATTATGTACTGCAAAGAATGCAAAAGGGATGGGAAAGAAAAAATTAACAGTAGCATCTCTTAATTTAGGGAATGATATCCCCCAATTTTATAATCGCTTTCCCTCATACACTAAAATAATACGCGTTACTGGTTGGATTTTGTGATTTTGTCAAAATTTGAGAAAGGGTAGTGAAGGCAGTGTATTCGGTCAGTTAACCAGTGGCAAACTTGAAGGTCGAAACCGTCATTTTAAAATTAGTTCAAAAGGAATCGTTTGAGAATGCTAATGATAAAAGATTGAAATGTTTACACACTTTTACACATTCGGAAGGTATCATTAGAGTAAAAACGAAACTTTTTCATATTCAAGATGGATTCATTTCTATATTACCAATCATTTTGCCTTCTAAACATATAGAATTTGGTCGTTGTGGGTATCATTTTTGATGACGGTGTTAAGAGAACACTTTTGATTGTTAAAGCGCCGTTACAATTAAAATTTACTTATTAAATGTACTATTTGTAAAAAAATTTCAGAGTAGGAAAGGCTGCCATCTTTGAAATTGTAGAGTTGAACTTGCCGGCAGTGGCGCTGCTAAGCATAGTGTCACCAGGGCCTTCTCTATTGCACTCACCGGGCTTGCTCCTTGAAAAGAAGGGGTCTGGAAATGAGTCCGATTTGTTCCGCTGGAGATGTGGAATGCTGAGCAAATACCTTTAACGGAGGGATAATTCAAACTGTTTAATTACGAAAAAATTGTAAAATGTCCTTTTTAAAACAGTACCATATTTATTGACTAAAAGGAGAAATGTTATAATTTTGTAATCGTTTTATTTGTTTATTTCAACTTTCTTAAAAAAAAAAATAAATTATGGAAATCGTTAGCTAGTTTTCTTTCTTCTGACAATATATTTATTGCTTACCATTAATAAATTAAATTCTTAGTAATTTAATAATCATGTATAGATAACCGTAACTGATGGTTTGAAATCTTTACTATTGATCATGTTTCCGACTTCCCCAAAACTCGCTAAATGTAACTTTTCATTGCAATCTCCTTAATAACTATACCAATTCTGAATAAAGCGATTTAAATAAATATAAATACATTGGCTTCTAAGAAATTAATAAAAGTAAACATTAGCACAATTTTTTCTTCAAAAAGTTCATATTGGAAATCCAACTTAAGGCTGAAGATGAATTATTTTCCTATAGTAGACAATTTTTAATAAAATTTATTATTTTTGTACACCCTCCAAAAAAAAGTTTTCTAGTAGGAGATAAATTTCCTATTTTAGATTTGCGAATAACAATTGAGTTTTTGAAAAACGCACAACTTGACAGAAATATGGAAAGTCACATTTATACATAGCCTAATTCGTATTCTAAGATAAATAATTTTTAATATACGAAACCAACGTAGGAAATTTATCAATTACTCCAATACTTTTTTTGAAGGGTGTATAATTCATAACTGTTGTTGAACACATTTATTTAAGTGCAAACCTTCTATTTTCCTACTTACGTACTAAGTCAGTAGTATAATAACATAGAAAATGTTGCATATGTATATGGGTTAAAGAAATAATACAAAATAAGAAAATACAATGTTTATTCAAGAATATTTTGAGACAGCTTAGAAAATTTATGTGTGGTATTAACATTTTTCATACTTTTTTTTAAATCATAGTGTTTTAAAAATATTTGTATGGCTTTTTTTCTAGAATAACGTGAGCATAAAGTAATTGAAAAATGGTAAAAAGTTTGTGTCATTTGATTAATATTGTAACACGAAAACATATTTTGTCCTTCAGCAGTCATTCTTTAAAAAGCTTTCAGCTTAAACTGTTCAAGAAAACTCAGATTAAGGCAGAAAAATGTAGTAAAAATTTGACTTACTCTCTTTCATTAAAATGGGCATATTATTAATGAATAATTTCAAAAAAGCGTAGTATACTATATTGTGTAGTAAAACTTGTGAAGAGGCATCCTGGAAAATTTCAAGTCACTTAGGCGATTTATTTTCTTTGAAAACCAAGTGGCATGAAACAATTTTTTTTCTTCAAACAGCAGTCCTACTTCTTTTCATTTAAAAAATGAAGAATTTTTAAAGCAGCATATTATTAATATTATCCATATCCACATTAATTATATTAATACTATCCACGTTATATATTATCCATATCCACAAACTGGAAGCTTTTGATCACATGCTTTTAACACATACTTAGTTGCACTAGGTAAAGTGAGCAGCACGTGATGAATGCTAGACCGTGATGAATGCAGCTTTGGTGACGTAGCGCAGTGAAATGGCAGCACATAAGTTGAGAACAACCTGCTATTTTCTTGTTTTATAAGGAAAATGTTGAAAATTTTGAACTGGAAAAAAAAAGTTGCGATGAAATGACACTTTTTATTTCTACAGATGCATAGAACATGTGTGTCTTTCATTATATTTATTGTTATTTTTAATCTTGGAAGTCTTTTTCATCACCAAATGAGATTTTTTTTTCAAATTAATTAAAAATTTTAAAACCAGCATTATTTTGTATGCCAGCTCCTCTGTTGGTGTCACCCGGTGCGGTCCGCAGCCCCCGCACCCCCCCCCCCCCGCGCGACGCCACTGCTTGCCGATACTTTATATTTAAAATGTCAATCCAAGATCTGGGTACAGCATTTCGAGCAGTTTATTTAGAACTTTTAAGTTCTATTTTGACAGACAGTTTTAATCTTGGACTAACGTACTTTATTAGCAGACGTGGCCGTCCCTAGGTAATATAGTCTGGCTATGGTGCCAATTTTGTTGGCTGTCATAATTTGTTGCAAGCAATTGATATTGTAAACGCGAAAACTGTTCGCAAATTTTCTCAAATCGTCGACTGGCAATTCATACCACCTTCTTCCCTATGGTGGGGTAATTTTTGGGAGACTTGTCAAAATTCTGAAACGAATACTAAGTGAGTGCAAGAAAAATTATCTCTGAATTTCGAAGAATTTTCTACAGTGTTGTTTGCGAAGGTATTGTAAAATCACGACCTTTAACTTATGTGACGGACAATAGCGAGGATCTAAATCCAATAACTGCAGCTATGTTTTTGCAAGAAATCGCAGAAGTAGGAATGCCTCAACTTGATTTCTTCGAACAAGAAAATACGTAAGTGTTACCAGTATCGAGTTAGAATTAAAAACAATCTAAGATCGAGATTCCGAAAGGAATATCCGGGTTCGTTACAGAACTGTTTTCTGAAAAGAGTAAGAAATCTTTATGTATTGGTGATGCAGTCCTAATTTGGACTGATAATTCTAACTGTGCAAATTGTCCTTTAGAAGCCTTTTGTCCTTTATATCCTTTTAGAAGCTTTTTTTTAGAAGCTTTCTTTTAGAAGCGAAAAGAAAGCTCTTTTTCTTTTTTTTTTTTTTTTGTATCGTGCGATTAATATAAATTAAATGTGAAAATTAGTTTTCTTTAGTGCGACCCTGGACAAGTTAAGAGCATACGAATATAATAATAAAAATAATACAAAAGGTACGAACATTTTTATATTGCATTTAGAAGTTTCGCTCTTATTTTGAAAAAGGAAGAAATTTTTTCAACATCACTTAACCTTTAATTCGTACTTTTTTACATTTCATTGATGTTCAACAAATTTTTGATACCGCCTCTTAAATTACGCCGTGTAAATTTTTTATTTAATTCTAATTTCTGCTTTAAAATATGAGTGAAAAAAGTTTTTAATGTGACCTTTTAAGGGAATATTAAAAAAATGAGAAAACTTTTAAAATATAAAAAATCCTTTTTTAAATTTAAAATTGAATAAGTACAATAAAATTTAATTATGTATAAATAAAACTACTTTTTTTCATTGAGTATTAAAAAAAAAAGTAATAATAACAATAAATTTTGAGAACTTACTCAAAAGGAAAAGGATAAATTAAAAATATTTGCATTGAACTTTTAATCATTCTAACTTTAATTTTACTAATTGAGGTACAATAATAATATTCTTAAAGATTATCTGAGTATTCCTCTTGTAATATTCTATAAGATTGCAAAATGGTATCATTCTCTATAGGCAAAACAATAAACATCAATATATATATGATTAAAATATTTCTAAAATTACATTAATAATATTTTAGTTAATTTTCAGTAAAATATCCAAATATACCCCCTGAAGAAGTTGAGTATGTAAGCTCAGAAATATTTATGGCTAATTTGCGCAATTATTCTGCAGTAAAATTTTTACTCTTTCTATAAAAAATTGTCAAAAGTCAACTTAATTTCGTAAGAAAGAAAAAAAAATAGCATCCGACATGTTTAATTGTTGCTAGGTGGAATTCTGAGTAATTATGATTATTAAGAGCAGATAATTTTTTCAACTAAATACCATTTGTATATAGAATTTATACCTGTCTCATATCGTCTCATCAATATACGTTAGAGATGAAGTGGGAAATACCATTATTTCTCACTTCATCTGTATTTTCAAAGCTTGCAGTCAGCTGTGTTGAAAAGGCGGAGACCTATGATACTACATTCTGATTGGTTGAATCTTAAAGGTAAAAACATCATTAAAGACATGAATTGAGAGCATTTTATTTTGGTCTTAACGGTGGTAAAGACAGACTCTCGTAGCGGAGGAACCTTCATAACGTCAATACGCCAATATAGTTTGAATGCAGCTGAACGCAGTTCAGGACAAAAATATCTTTCATAACACATCCTTTTCTCACTAGTGCTGTCATCTAGTGCTCTAGAAACCCTTTAGTACATATACATTGTACTTTTGGGGTTACAGAAATCCCAGGAGCTCTGAATTTGACAATGAAAAGAAAATGGTTTTTGTAGAAGGAGCTGGTTAAGGTCTTGTAGCTTCATGCAATCAGAGGTTGTCTTTGATAGATGCATTTAGACCAGCTTAAAAAAGATTAACATAACATGCTTTGATTTGGTAGGAGGGCAATATAGACTATACTGAAGGCTGATAACGTATTACACGCGAAAAATTATAAAATACATCCAAAGAAAAAAAGTACCTCAATGTCTTGGAAAGATCTTGACATCATAGCAATGAGCATGTTGATCATGACAGTCATGGCCATTATCATGTAAGCTCCGAGTAAGGCGTGACCCACCCACTTTGTAAAGGCTTGGTCTCGACGACTGCTAATTTCTTTGATTGGAATAACGCCGAACAGTGACCACAACAGCGACGTGTAGCTGGAGTCGATACTAAACAAAAAGAAACAACCAGTTTTTCAAAGAAATTCGTGGTAATAAAATACAATTCGCATCTTCTCGGCTCTCTCAGCTTAAGATCTAAAAGAAATCTGAGTCATTTCAAATTTTAGTTGCGATTCCATTGTTTTGTTTACAACTGAAAAAATGCTCTAGAGAAAATACCTACAAATTTTGAAAAGCCTTTATGAAAAATTTTAATTTGGTTTCCCACAATGGTTTCTTAATTGAACAACAGCCTGGATTGGAATTGATTTAATAATGTTATAATTGGTTTTGATTGCGAGATTCTAAATTTTGAGGAAAGTCTAAAAATGTTACTTGAATTTTGATTAATATTCTTTAATTTAGTTGTTCGTCAGCATGTTGCATAATTATCTTATAATTAGCTGGAATAAAAATGTTAAGAAATTCTGATGAAGCATGTATCAAAAATCGGACAGATTACATATAAAATTACCTTTTATAGTACATAAATATTTAACATATTTGATTTCACTGAACTAGAAAAAAAACTGATTTCCTCTTTTTAAATTAAAACTAACGTGATTTCCTCATTCATTCCTTTGAATTGCGCTTGATATAATATCAACGGTTTTACATACTACCAAAATTGAAATGTAGGCTTCTCACATTTGCATGTATTTTCAGAAACAATGTAAACAAATCAATGTGCATTAGCAAATTTACATATATGATTAAGAAAAACGATTTATATGTACTTCATTATAAAAAGAATAATCAACTGCATATTATTCCTTGTTAAACTGTCCCAATTCAGCCAAAAATAACAACTTTTTAAGTTGCAATTCATAGTCACTGTATAATCAGAATATAATCTACCAAATTACGCATCTCATAACATTGTTAAAAATACTATGAATTATGTGCTAATTTATACAAATGGTTATTTTTATTTCTTATTAAGCTACGCATTATTTTAATAACTACGTCTTTTCTTATAAATTTTTAATATGTAATTCTGTTCTAAGACATTTTCATTATAAAGTCTTACAGAAATCAGCTTCGTGTTATTAGCTTTGTAATTATTTCTGCAAATAAGTAGGCCTACATGACCAAATAAAAAGGTTCAAATATTCCACATGATACATATCAAGCTACACAATGCCTTATTTTAAGTAAACAGGCTCAAGTACTTTTATTGAATTTTGAAATTTTCCGTGTAAGACTTTGATATATACAGGGTGTCCATAATTAAAGTCCCACTTTCAAAAGGCCACAAAAAAAGAACTACTGGTCAGAATGACTTCAAATTTGAACTGAATATACTGGAAGAGGGGGGAAACGATTTGGCAAAATAAAAAAAGTTCCAAAATGTATCAATAGATGGCGCTGTAAGCGGCATAACGAAAGTGGATGCGGCTACAAGTGACATTTTGAATCGAAATACGACGGCTTTGGCATGAGTTGCACAGTAAACCAACTGTAGTGTTCAATGTGCATATGTGTTGTGGTCGTTTAACGGAAAAAATGAGTTCCAAGTCAGTCAACAGTTGTGGCACTGTTAGTTGAAAGCCCATCCAGCACGGCAAGGTCGTACCACATTGGATGGGGAAAATTGGTTTTTAATTGTCCTTAGCCATGTTCGATAAACAGCATGTTCCACAACAGATCGAAGTCTCTCAGGGGTGACGTTGCTAATGTGTTGCGTAATCAGTGTCTTCAATTCAGCTAAATTTGCAATCGGGCCACTGTACACAATAGAGATGAGTTCGGGCTCATTTTTTGAAGCCCGAGCCCGCCCGAGCCCGAAATTTCAGTTAAAGGTAAAAAAAAAAAAAATCCAATTACTTCATTGATAGAATACAATGAATTTTGCCGTTTGTGCAAATTAAAGACAAATATAGTTGCAAACTCTCAATGCACTTTCTAATTCTTTATTTATCCATATGTTTATCAAATAATGTCGGATCTCATGACTAACTAATGAATATAAGCCGCCGTTCTGAAATACTCAAAGAGCTTAACGCACCTTCTAGGCGCCAGTGCCGCTATTTTTTTTTTATAAGTACAGCCACTACTCCTGTTATAGTGAACCCGGATATAGTGAACGCAAACTATTAGTCCCGATTCACACACAGTATCTCTATCCATCATGAAGACACTTGGGTTTTAGTGAACTTCGGATATAGTGGACGAAATTGGATGGTCCCCGGAGGTTCACTATAACCGGAGTTGACTGTACTTTTATTTTCCTCATGAATCACTTTTTAAAATCTGTTTCAAGGAGTATGTTCAATAAAGGAGAAATTTTTTACGATCCCGAGCCCGCCCGAGCCCGAACGCAATTGTAAATTACAGAGCCCGAGCCCGGTTCGGGCCCGGGCTCGGGCTCGGGCTTTCGGGCTCGGGCTGAGCCCGTCTCATCTCTAGTACACAACACTTATAAGATAACCCCACAGCCAGAAGTCACAAGGATTGAGGTCTGGAGGCCTCCAAGATGGAGGCCAAGGTGTTTGACAATGGCAGCCGATAAGTCGATTACTTCCGAAATGCCTCTTTAGCAGTTGCATGACTGACTTTGCGATGTGCGGAGGAGCCCCATCTTGCATGAAAATGTTGCTATCCAGACATGCACGCTGTTGAAGTGTTGAAATGACCTGGATGAGCAAAAGACTCTCATACCGTTTACCATTCACGGTGCAGGTAACAAGACCCGCAGGACCAATATCCTTGAAAAAAATGGCCCTACCATACACGATGCCGTGAACCCGCACCACACAGTTACCTTTGGCGAATGCATCGGTTTTGATACAGTTGCGAATGGCTTTTCCTTTGCCCATATCCTGTAATTTTGTGTGTTGACAAACCCGTGGAGGTGGTAATGGGCTTCATCTGTCCACAAGATGTTCCATGGCCACTCGTTGTCCACGTCCATGCGAGCGAGAAATTCCAGAGCAAACGCCTCTCTTCTTGGTACGTCATCAGGAAGCAACTTCTGAACATGTGTCATTTTGTATAGATAGCAATGCAGGATATTACGTATAATTTTGTGCACCGTACTCACAGGCATGTCTAAACCTCGGGCAATACCACGTACACTGCAAGATTGCACACCACTGCTCGTCCCTTCCTCTAATGCTGTGGCCACATCGCCCACTGATGATGTCGAAGCAATTGATTTCCTTCCTCTGCCAGATTTCACTTCAAAAGAACCAGTTTCTTTAAATTTCTGAATCATAATCTTTACACCCTTTCCAGAAATTGGACCACGGCCTTTTTTCATTCCCTTTAATGACCAGAATTTAAAGCTGCAGGCGCACAGTCGTCGTTCTTGTAGAAGGGCTTCGCCAGAAGAGCGTGATCCTTCATTGAGAGACTCATGACAAGTTACTGAGATGCGATATGATGGGAACGCCACATACCCCGCGCTTTTATACCACATGCAATGTGTCGTGCGCATGCGTGTCTTTTAATTAATTTGCATAGTATGCCGCTTACAACGCCATCTATTGATACATTTTGGAACTTTTTTTTTATTATACCAAATGGTTTCCCCTTCTTCCAGTATATTCAGTTCAAATTTGAAGTCATTCTGACAAGTGGTTCTTTTTTTACGGCCTTTTGAAAGTGGGACTTTAATTATGGACACCTTGTACATTCAATGCATGAACCAAACACAGCACAAGGTATGTGTATATGTATTAGATGTACAAGGACCTCCAGATATTAAAATGGAGCTCTATCAGAGATTTGAGGCGGAATGCTCTCTAACGAAAAAAACATCTGTCCGAGCTATTTCACATCATTCACGTTTTCTAGATATGAGAAATATATTTATTTCTGGGCTATTTCGGATCACTCCAATATTCTGGATGTGAAATAGAAATCGGAATGATCTGAAATTGCTCAGAAATGGTATTCATTTCACATCTGTGAGTGATGTGAAGTATCTCGGGTGTTATGAATGTGTTTTGGTTGTTAGAGGTCGTTAGGTCTCAAGTCGCTAAGAGAACTCCATTTTAAGTTATTTGGAGGTATTTGGACACATGGGCGCTGGCAGCATAGGGCAAGGAGGGCAGTGCCCCCCTCAGGATTTTTGTATGCAGTGTTTTCCCTTGCTTTTTTGCTCTTTCCAACATAGTAACCATACATTGAAGTAGTCTTTGCCCCCCCCCTTGGGAAATATTCTTCCGGTGCCCATGCTTGGACATCTATACATATGCCCACACATGTGCTGTGTGGGCCCTGAACTCTTTTAATCAACTCTTGAATGTCTTGGAAAAGAGTAAGAATGTGCAGTTGTTTTCATTCCAGACTAAGTTAGATAAGATACAAAATAAATCTTAGGATCAGACCGCCTTCTTGGCTTACAGCTAGTACCTCTCCTAGAGGAAAAACACTGACTCAGTAAGACAGTGATTTTAGCAAGGATAGGAGGGATCTGTGCAGTTAAATCCCCATCCTTGAACCCATGTTTAACTCGTGATGATTCTCTTCTGTACTCAGTGTTGCTTCCCTCTATTGATCTTTAAATGCCAAGCAATGCGGGGTATAAAATTTTAGGCACTGCGACGAGGGAACGGTGACAGCAAACTTTCTAAATCAGGTTTCAAGCTTTGAAATAGGGGGCGGTGGGGGGGACGGCGAGAGAAGAAGAAAACTGAATTCTCTCATCCCCCCCCACTTTGGGGAAATTTGGGGTACACTAATAAGTTTATGAAGCTTCAGCTATAGAAAACAAAAAAATTTTGATAAAAACAACTATTGTAGGATAAAATCATACCTAAACACTTCTTTAAAGCTTATTAGCTGGAAAATATTTTATGATGTACGTATGTGTATATACAGGCATATTACAAGCATTTAGAAACACATTTACCCTCCACAAGCAGAGTAATAAAACTCAATTAATTCAAACGAATAGGTTTAATGTTTTAAACTATAAAAATAGAATGGTTTCAGTTATATTTTGATGATATATGAATTAAATTTTAGACTAATTTATGAACTTCCTAATGAAAGAATTTTCAATAAGTGGAAAATATTTTTTTACTTCTAAAATACACTTGACTAATTATTTAAAACGTACAATAGTAGTTTCTTGAAAGCTTCCTATTCAATCATCCCCTATGACACGAATCTTGGCAGATTAAGTTACAAATTTTACAAAGTTCACAAGTTGTCTCAAAAATGCTAGAAATAGCTGATCAAAATTTCCTCTTTAGTTGTTTTTAACTTATTGAAATATCAATGAGTGACTAATTTCCTTATCCCTCATTTTTTTTTCTATTATAATATCTTCAAAATATTTACCTTGCTGGAGGAGGAAGGCAACTTCCAAGTTGATTTCCATTAAATTCAGTAATTGTTCTGTTAGCACAGCTAATTCCAAGACACCAAAGGAAAGTTATATCACTTTAGAGTGTTATTTTAGAAATCCTAAAATTTTCTGATATATTTTATAAATTTTATGAACATCTAGATCACATATATTTGGAAGTATCTTGAAATTTGCATGTTGAAAATATTCCCGATACTCCCATGTATCACACACATGCTACAGGCGACATTTAAAAATAACATTTACAGAAATACTAAAGCATTCATACGGCGAGACTGATACATAACAATTTGTTCTCATATAAACATACAAAAATAATCTGTAATGTATTCTAAGCAAAACTGTCACATGTTAGCAATTGGAAATAGAAAGTACGCATAGTAAGCCAAAGCATGCGAATACGAGTTACGCTCCACAAACATGCATAATCTGCAAAAGAAATCATTTAAACTAAAGCACATATTGAAAAAACGAACACTTCAGAATAAATCTGCACAGTAATTAAAATGTAACAAAAATCAATAAATTAGGATAAAAAAACTTGAGCTATCACAGTGAGTAACCAATTAATATATCAGTAGTAATTCTCTTTTCTTACATGTTAAATATAATATAATAGCACGCTTTCTAGTAACCCCAACATTATCGCACGTTTCTCTATTAATCCTAGTTTCTTACTTACAGATTCTCTATATTATCAAAATGCGTGTTTACCATTGGCTGCCTCCAGAGACAACATATAAAATATTTACATTTCATTGGATAATACTGGATCCCATCAAAACATATATAGAGTGACTGACTATTAAGTCCCCTTTATATTATTTCTTTTCCTTTTTCCATCGTGTTGATAGTGTAATGTGTTGTATTTACTTGTTAATAAATTCTTTACTCGGTTCTCGGATACATATCTTTACAGCAGAGCGTAGTTCCAAATGATTTTATCGTAACGCGCCAAGTTTTATCACAAAGTTTTTTTTTTTTTTCCTGCATTCTGTTGCGATTTGAGGAAAGTTTTGAATCTTGTTTTTATTTATTTTGCCGAACAGAATAAGTTCTGACAAAAAACTTTATGGAGTTTCACTGCTTGAAGGCGACAGTAAAACTTTTTCCGTACGGAAACGGCGTGTGTAATTGCAGTCTTCTCAGCCAAAGAATTGGAAAGTTTTTAGAAGAGCCGAACCGAGATAATGCTGCTGATGTTGTGAAAGCTAAAAAGGCGTACGCTTTATTACTATCACTGTTGAGTGATAATGTCCTTCTGTCGCTTCAAGATCAAACTACTGCATGGATTTTGTTTCGCAGAGACTCAGATGTGGAAGCTCTTCTGGATGATTCTAGGAAAGGAAAGATGCTTTCTAAGCCCACTCATGGAATACTGAATTTGTGTCAAATCGGAAATATTGAAAAGAAAGGGTCATACCGAAAAATCTTGCAGAAATAAAATTACCTGTTACGGCTGCGGTAAAATATTTTGAACGATCATTTACAATCAAATTTTGATTAGAAAGAGACTTGAGACAGTTAAGAAAAGTCGTGATGTATTTCTGAGAAGTCATATTGATGAGATAAATAAATTAATTTCTGACCTAAAAGTTTCAGGTGCGGAAGTTAGTAAAACAAATACGATTGTTTATATTTTGATGTCATTGCCTCAAGAATTTGAAAGCGTTAAAACTGCTTTAGAAAATCAGCCAAACATGAACTTAACACTGGATTTTGTTTTGCAGAGACTCAGATGTGGAAGCTCTTCTGGGCGATTCAAGGAAAGGAAAGATGCTTTCTAATCCCACTGATGGAAATATTGCTTTTGTGTAAAATCGCAAACATTGAAAAAGGAAAGGTCACACAGAAAAATTCTGCAGAAAGAAAATTACCTGTTATGGTTGCGGTAAAATATTTTGAACGATCATTTACATGTTTTTGTGCGCTGGATGTTAAAATAGTGTTCCTTAATGGTGATATGGTGATTTTAATGAAATTATTTACATGGGTCAGCCTAAACGTTATGATGACAGAAGTAGTAAAAAGTGTAAACTCACAAAGAGTTTATACGGTTTAAAGCAAGCACCGGACAATGGTTTAAGAAATTAGTAGTTTTGTTGTGAAATAAGGTTTTGAACAACTTAATTGTGAACCATGTATGTTCATAAGACAAGTCAATTCGAAGAAATTATTATGGTTATCAATGTACATGATTTGTTAATAGCGGGATCTAATATTAATGAAATTAATATTATTATTGATATTTTATCCAAACAGTTTGAGATGTCAAAATCAGTAAAGGCAGTAAAGGAAGGTATTTCTTGGTATTAGATTAGAGTTTACTCTAAATAGTCTATTGTTAGATCAAGAGTCCTACATCCTCAAAAGCTTTTATCTAGAATTGTAGCTAAATATGGAAGTAATAACTCCTTAGCGGACATTCCTGACAAACCTAGAAGAGAGGCAGTGGCTGCTTTTCGTCTTTTTACCGGGCATGATTGCCTTGCCGCCCACCTCCATCGCATCGGCATTCGTTCCGAGGCTGCCTTCCCTCTGTGCGACAGAAATGAGCCTATGGACAAATACCATCTGCGTACCTGTGGAGCCCTCCACGGTGCTACGGACTCTTCACGATATTGGGAGGCTAGAGGACTTTTGGGGCGATAACCTTCGGTTATCCTATTTGTATTGTATCTTTGTACATTCTGGTCTTACCTCATTTGTATTTGGCCCCTGCTATTGCAAAAAAAAACATTCTGATATTGTTAAATAAATATAAAATATCTGATTGTAAACCTAGTTCAACTCTGTCCTAAAGGAGCCTAAATAATCTCTGGCGGAGTTTCAAAAAGGTAATAGATTTCTTGGGCCATATCGTGAACTTGTTGGATCCTTGTTGTATTTAGCATATATATCAAGACCTGAAATTCTCTATGCTGTTAACTGTTTGAGCCAACTTCAAGAACATCTCACTGATATTGCCTGGTGTGCTTTAAAGAGAATCTTAAGGTACTTGAAAAAAACTTTAAAGTTAAAGATTGAGTACAAAAAATTGTACCTTCGATAATCTAGAATTACCCTTATATGTTGATGCAGAATGGGGTACAAATCCAAGTGATAGAAAATCAATATCGGGATATGTAATTATGTTTTCTAATTGCCCTATAATGTGGTGCTGCAATAAACAAAAATGTGTTGCACTTTCCTCCTCAGAAGCAAAAAATTAATTTTCTTAGAAAAGGTACTTAGGATATGTTGTGGATAAGAGGTATTGCAAAGGAATTAACCAATGTCGAAAGTCTTGTATGAGGACAGCCAGTCTTGTATAAAGTGCATAACTAATGAAAATAATTTTGGTACATTGAAACATATCGACATAAAGTTGAAGTTCTTACGAAATTCTGTTAAAAATGATAATGTTAAAATAGAGTATATACTTTTCGACTTTCTGATTGCTATGTTAAGAAAAGCTTTATCCAACCTTAAATTATCTAAACCGAGGAATTTATGCAGCCTAAAAATTGAATGCAAATAAATTTACAAAATTTATTTATGTGCGATCAAGGGCGGGTTCTAAATATAAATAATCTCACACTTTCTAGTAACCCCAACATTAGAATCACACGTTTCTCTATTAACTCTAGTTGGTTACTTACAGGTTCTCTATATTATGAAAATGCGTGTTTACCATTGGCTTCCTCCAGATCCCACATATAAAATATTTACATTTCATTGGATAATTCTGAATCCCATCAAAACCTATATATATATGAGTGACTGTTAAGTCCCCTTTATATTATTTTTTCCTTTTTCCATCGTGTTGTTAGTGCCATGTGCTGTATTTACTTGTTAATAAATTCTTTACTCTGTTCACGGATGCATTTTTTTCAGATTAAAATAATGTGAATTTCCCCCCACTCCCAACTTTTTTACACTAAAACTCCTTACTGTTATGGCAGTAATTAACTGAAAAAACAATTTATAATTACCTTGGAAATTGGAAGGTATTTTAATATTTAAATGACTCCTATGAATATTGCTATATAATATAAAACATTTACTAAGGTAAAATAATACCTTTCTTTGTACGACAATGAGAGCAAAAAATCGCTCGAGCTCTGTTTTTCTTCTTTGCACAACAGCCCATAAAAACTTTTGAGAAACTTCATATCTCATTCAGTTCCTTGATTCTTTACTATTTATAGTAAATACGAACCAGTTTCCTTGAAAAGACACCACTGAATGTAATCTTTGTGCCCGTATATTGCTCAAGAGGTGGGCTCGATGGAAGTCCCAATTTTATCCATTATTAATTGCAGTTAATTCTTTATGTGCGAAATTCCTATCAGATTTTTGTTTCAGCATTTGCACGTGATCTGGTACTCATTACTTATAATTTAAGCAAACAAAGCAATCATAATCATATATTATAAAGAGTTTTGTGTAACAAATAAATAGCAACAGAATATAAAATGGCTGACCCATTAATGAAACACATCTCTAAAGATACTTCTCAAGCGTAAAATGTACTCTGTTATAATAAAGTTTTACTGCAGAAATTTATAACACATGTTTCAAAAACAGAATGCTGTATTGACGGAAAAGGAAAATAAGTTTGATCTCAAAATGCTATACATTATCTTAGTCTATGGAAAATAATGCGAACTTTAAAGAGTTTTGAAAGATACTAAAATCTTGAAAGTATGAGTAAATATTTTTATTTATTTAGTTATTAAAAATATTTATTCATACTGACTTATATTAAGTATGAGTAATCGTTTTTATTGTATGGCTTTAACATTTTAATCTCATTTTTCATTCTTATAGGGGCGAGTGGGGATAATTGGGATAATTCGCCTGTTTTAATTAAAAACATTGGCGATGTTTGATTCTGAAATTATCAGTAATGCTCATATGTATATTTTGATAATCATTTACACTCTCTCAAAAAAGTATTCGAGCAAAAGTCAAACTTCCTGCGTTGGCTTCGTATATTAAAATTATTTAACATAAAATAGGAATACGGTTATGTAGAATTAGTTTTTCATATTTCTGTCAAATTGTGTGTTTTTCAAAAACCAATTAATTATTTGTAAACCCAAAATAGGAAATTTCGCTTTTACTCGAATACTTTTTAAAGAGGCTTTACATATAGACATACTGACATTTATTTAAAAAATTATCATTTTAAATAATGATAGTTATTTTTTGAAGTGGATTTATACTGTCCCACTCATCCCTACCCTTGGGGATGAATGGGACATAATTGAGGCTGAATGAGAAAAGAAGAAAATTTTATAAAACTGGCCTGTTGCTGTTGTTTCATTATTGAATAGACTCAAACTGATACTTAAACCTACTGACGCTAATTAACTGATGTATTGATTCAAATTGATATTAACCGATGTGACAACTCAAAATAATATTAACTGATGTGTTGAACATCAAAAGGGAAAAGTCTTTTGATTATTGCAATTCCTAGGCTTTAGTAATTTCATTATGATTCTTCCATATCCTTCTTCTTGGCACTGGCTGCTCTCCGCTCCTACCCTTGTGCCATCCCTCGTCAATTTGTGCATGTGTGACGTCTTTCACCGATCCTTCCTCAGCTAAAATATAGATTGCCGCTCTTTGATAAACGTAGTGCCTGTTTTTTGTAGTTTACCCATTTTCTGATATTTTAAAAGTCCGTTGAAATGGGGGGAGTGTTTTGGTACAATCAGTGGCGTAGCCAGTAATTTTTCATGGGGGGGGGGGTTACGACTACTGTAACTCACGTAAATGTATACAGGCCATTTTCCAGATCGAGAGTCTGCCGCAGCTACAATGTATTTGAATGGAGAGATTTGGCCGCGTCTCATGCCGGCGACACATGGGCTGTCCTCTACCGAACAGTAGATGGGGTGTGAAACCACAAAATTATCCACGATTCCCAATTACCTATTGTCCGGAGTATCTCCCTCTTTCTCTGCGGTGCGAAAAATTTATTGCTTACAAGTGATAATTGGCCAAGCGGCCTTAAGTGTGTGTGATAAGAGAGTGAAGAATATACATTTTATTTGGCAAAAAATTCCTCATTGAGGGGGGACCCCCTATTCCCCCCTTGGCTACGCTATTGGGGCCAACTGATATCTTCAAAGCCTGGTGCACACTTAAATTACAGTGTTCTAAGCTACTAGTTATAAAATATTGAAAATGCACAAGAATTGTTTAGTATTATTACTATTACTATATTACTTTTATGCAAAGTTTTAAATTGGTAAATAATGGAGATGAAAGGAACATGTCACATTCATCTGGAACACCACTTGGTTATCTACGATAAAAAATAGGCTTAGTGCACAGTTGTCAATGTTCTTTCTAAATATCATAAATACTGCAAAAGATTATCTTTTCTCTATATAAGAGTGTATTAAATTCTGAAAAAATATTTAATTTTTTTAATTACTACTTAATTTAAGCACTCAAAACTTATTTTGGTTTCTTAAAAACTCGGTTTGAATTTTTTCTCTCCTTTTATGGTGAATAAAATTGACAAACTACGTGTGATAAATGAGCTGTGTGCTACCACTAAAGAAATATAATGCTTTTAAACTATTGCTTTTTGCTTTAGTGCTTTTAAATCTTTTTTCCTTGCTTTTTTTAAAGAACTACTACGCTATTGAAATATGTTGAAATATGTATGGCTTTACATCAATGCTTTAATAAATAGTAAATTAGGCATTCAATGGAAAAAATAGCATTACTATAAGTTCATTTTTTTTTTCAAGAGAGATTGACTTGATTTTTCTGTCAATTTTTGAAAAAACATTAAATGCTATTAAAGGTTAATAAATATAAAATTATTCTAAATAATATAATTTTGAATTGTTCTTTAAATTCCACTTCCATGAGAATGATTGCCTTAATCATTTATGTATTTAATCTTTTGAGTAATACAAAATCTTTCCTCGTTAGAAAAATTTCTGCTTTAGAAGACGAGAGCTTAAAACTGAGTCTCAGTGATCAAGCATAAACGGTAAAGATAAATCTATCGTAAACCAATCTATAACAAGCTTATGCCAAAACTTTCGGGATTCTCCGCATTTATGGCACACTATCATGCTTGCAAATATTTCCCACACGTTTCTTCTACACAGTGGCGGCTCGTGGTTTAATAGTTGAAACAGATTCAATGCCTGCTCCAAATCATTGAAAGAAGCTAAATCCGCGGTTCTCAACCTTTTAACATCGCCCTCTCCCCCCCGCCCTCACAAAGGCTAACTTACGGTTCCCTCTCACATTTTTCAGCATACATTCAGTTTTTTAATCTTTAACAATGAACATTTAGTCGAATTTTCTACAAAAGAATGTTATCAGTAAAGTTTGAATGAACGTTTTAATCAAAAATGGATATATTTTTGAGTAAAAATGAGAATAAATAAGATGATTTTTTTAAAAACATGCATCACTATTCGCTCTTTGGTTTTTCTCGCCCCCCCTGCAAACGTTCTGCGCCCCCCTAGGGGGTCGCTCCCCACAGGTTGAGAAACGCTGAGCTAAATAGTTTTACTTGATAAATTTCAAATATCTTTCTTCTGATCCCATTTTGAATTTAACCCACGACACCCAAAATGAATAAATAAATAATGGAGAAATGTAGAATTAAAATAAAACAAAATAATCATTCGGCATCATCAGAAAATTTTAGGTGAAGCAGTACTTCATTTACATGACCTGACGATCCGCCACTGATTGTTCATTAAACTATTACCACCAAATTAATTTGACTCAATAACTGCCAAAACTATTGTGACAGCGGAAGTTTTTATCTATTCTTTATGTAAGTTGAGACTTAGAAACATAATACAAAGCATGCAAATTGAAATCTTCTAAAAATACTTACGTCATGAAGGGCTCACTGTTTTGGTGACAACTTCCCATTACCAGCGTTCCGTTTTCACTTTTGGTTTGACAACCCTCTTCAATATAGTCCGAATACCAGTATAACTGATTTAGGCCACAGGCAAACGAGGTCAGTATGAGGAAGAAGATGAAAAGAAATTTTGCGATATCGATGATCATGCATCCAAGTGATATTTGTAAAGGTCCTAAATGAGGATTGGTCTGGAATAAATAAATAATTCTGGCAAAGCTGAAGACATTGGCTACTGCAAATACACCTTCAGCTATTAATGTCGGATCGTTGTCTGGCCACCTGTGCCTTTCCATGATCTGGTTTCCGTACAAATTGCTGTGGATTTGAAAGAAGGCCACAGCTTTTAGTGAAAACGTTGCAAGATAAAAAGATAGCATGATGAAATCTAACCAGTTCCACCATTGTCGAACATACGCTTTGAGTCCTTCTTCCCAAAGTTGCTTGCATTCAGCCCACACCATTCCTGAAAAAGGAAAACCGAACTGAAAATTTTGGGAGTTTCAAAGCACAGGATTACAGAGTATTTTTTTGCCTTCATATTAGGCAATTTATTTAAAAAGATGCCTGTTTCATACACGTTAGAATGTTTGAAAAGACTCCGAAAATGAACTGAAAAGTATTATTACCTGAATTTATGGGTGAATCTTCTGAACAGAAGTGGTTTCCCAGGGTTGAAGAAAATGCCAGCCGCTGAGGACAACAACTCGAATAAGAGCCAAAATGGCTTTTTGTCAGTAATACTAAATAATCAAAAAGTAAAATTCGGATTTGTTTCTTTTATTTATTTATTTGAGGGCAGCGACATTCGTATGGGGACAAAAAATCTGAAACTAGTCCTGGTATGACCATACATCCCACTCTTAAGCACATTTGTAAGAATAATCTTCGTATGGATTAGTAGCTTTCGTTTTGACGTAGATTGTGAAAATTTTTTACACAGCTTCTCTCTGTTTATTATTGAACTTGTCAAGACATTGCGAAAAAATTTCAATGATCGCAATTTCTTCGAAACAAAGAGGATTCTGTATTAAGATCGAAAAATGTTTTTTTTATTTGTTGACGTTGGTCACAAGAAACCAACTGCTAAAGGTATCTGTTTCTATGCCAAGCAGACTAAGTTCATAATACAATTTTATGATCATTAAATGTACTTTAAGTTGCCGAGTGACCATAATCTAGTATTTTTAATAATGCTCATAAAAATTTTGCTATGCTGGGTGTATTTAAATTGTTTCAACAAAATATTATGGGAGATAGGGTGCATAATAAGGAATCGGAATCACATAGCAATGTGGGGTCAAAAACGTTGTCTTCATGTAGCTGCTGATAATCAATTTGGAACGGGTGGTGAAACAACAGTGAACTTTCCGACCATTGTTTGTCAAAAACTAACGCATTTTTCTCAGAAAACCTGTGAGTAAAATTCGTAGTTTAAAAATTCTACTTTATTTCTTCGATGAGATTTTTAGAGACAAGCCCACTGTATACGAAACTTACTTAAGAAATTTGACAAACACTTCAACACTTTTCCTACATTGATTATTCACAGCTACATGAAGACAACGTTTTCAACCCCACATTGCTATGTGATTCTGATTCCTTATTATGTGCCCCATCTCTCATAATATTTTGTTGAAACAATTTAGATATACTCTGTATATTTAAAGTTTGAATCTATATAGATAAGCAATAGATCTCAATAATTTGACATTTTACAAAAAGTGTAAGTATTCTTATTTTAACGTATAAAATATAAGGGTCGCCCAAATAAAAGTGGCACTACAGGTGGTTTGAGAAATGGATTACGGATATTAATATAAATTAGTATACGAAAGAAAGAGCGTAATACTGGCGTAACATAGCAGATAGGCTAAACAAAATCACATTGTAGTTTGAAACAAGTATCCCAGAGGTTAACGAGATGATGGATACCCTAAGTGAGAAGCTCCGGGAAAGAGACAACCTTTCATGCAGCATTGTGTACACACTTCCTTTGCTCATAGACATTTCCTCTGCCATTTCGTGACGTTCTCTTGAGAAGTATTCGGTAAATCGTCCCTCTTGAAATAGCCGAGGAAATATTTATGCACACAATACTGGATGAAATGTTCTCCCTTTCCCGGAGCTTCTCGCCCAGGATATCCATCATCTCGTTGACCTCTCAACACTTGTTTCAGCCTTCAATGTGACTTTGTCTAGCCTACCTATTACACCTGTATAACCTCTTTCCTTTGTATGCTATTTTATATTAATACCTTTAAACCATTTCTCAACCAGCCTGTTGTGCCACTTTCATTTGGAGACCCATATATTAAACTTTTAGTTGAACCGAGTACTCAGAGAAAATATGAAAAAAAAAAGTTTTTAAAGTGAAATGTACCTGTAAACAAGCAATTTTAGTGCAAAAACATCAAGCTTCATGGGAATATTAATATTAGCTAAAAAGATGAATTTCATTTCTTATCAACCAGCTAATCGAAACTAGTGCCCATGCTCATAAAAAGTAGGGAATTCTTTCTTTTATCGGAGACAGACTAACTCGATCCAAAAAGAATAAACTGAATACAAAAGGAAGGCAAACTCTTAATTTCCAACTTCAATATTTTTGGATCCAATCTCTTGTAACAATCAGTCAGTCAGTTCGATCAGATTTTTTAAATGTGATGCTGTGGGCTGTTCTTGATAACGATCAGAGCTGTTGCATTTCAACATGTCACTTTTTCTTTTCATTGTTTGAAACTGTCCCGCAGTGGTCTAGTCACTAAACTCCGTTCCCGTAAGAACACGGAAAGTCAAGCAGCATCCGGCTCGGCCAGTGCTTGGGAGGGTGAACGCCTCTCTCGGCTGGACTGATGTGGGGCCGTGTACGCCAATGGGAGCTGATGCACGTAAAATCCGTCGTGGTTCCAGTGTCCTGCATATTCAAACAATGCCTCTGGGAGTGCCAATTTCATGTGGTGGTTGGTAACTCATCTGGAATTGGTTCAAAATTAAGGACCAACAAGCTGAAGTCTAACTCCCTCGGGGACAATGGGACCTATTTCCATGGCTAGGGTAATCGTCTATCCATGGACGCGATAACAACAACAACAACATTATTTCAAAATCTTGTTGGAATCTTTGCTTTATGATCGTTAGTGTTCCTAAATTTTACTGTTAAACATTTATGGATTATTCCAAGTTGTTCTCTAACTATTTTGCATTAACTAAATATATAAGTCAAACATTGGCGCAACAACCCCTCTGTGGGGCCAAGGCCTGCGCTGCCCAACCGCGCCTTCGCGACCATAGGCTCTGGGGTGCGGATGCATATGCCTCGGCCAGGTGGTCAGCCTAACGCGAAGCCCCCAGTGTTTGACCCCAAGCAAGCTTGGTCCTCACTAAAGCTAACTAAATATATAACTATTGTCTATATAATTATCTTAATCGATGATGCTCTACAATGCAAATCCCTCTTTTTTCTTATCTCGTTCTGTTTTTGAGTTAGGAATGCTAACTCCGCCGTTCTCCAACAGGTAGCACCGTAGGTGGTTTCATTCAATAGCGTATAGTTACTTTACTATACCTAGACATCACTTTTATGAATATAGCAGGAGCCGTTCCTTAGTTAAGAGGGTGGCACTGTATATCTATTTATGAATTATTCGAAACCAAAAATGTAATGAACACATATTTCAGTGCTCCTTTTCGTCTGACTGAAATCAATATATATACATTGTTAGACACCTGATCACTTATTAACTTAAGTGTCAGATGACTAACCAATACAGTGCTAATGTAGGGTTTTGTTTTTCCTTGTGATAAAAATATTTCTAAGATACTTCATAACTTATAAATCGATACTGTAACTTTGATGCAACTCTCTCTGTATCCGGGTAACATAGTGATAGTCACAAAATATTTACACCAAATTCCTGTTTGCGGTAATCATTAAACATTCCCAATTTGAAAAAAATCTAACAAACCTCCCCCTACAAAAGAATTCCATTCTTCTTTTGTGAACCCATCAAGGTAATTCCTCATTGGTGAGTACCAAGTGCAATTCTTGATATTTGACTGCTGTTGAGCAATTATTACTTTGTGCCACCTTTATGGGGCAAGGAGCATTCTCTAACCAGTATGTAAAAAAAATGATAAATATTGAACGGAAATAAAAATTTTATAATACATCAGAAAAGCGAAAATTTACGTAGGAAAAACATTATCATATAATGAAGAAAAAGGAGTTTTATTGAGTGCAAATTCAGCTCATAGGGGAAAATAATTATTCCTTAATTAAGTCTTCAAAATCCAAAAAAGAGTGATAAAATGATAAAATTACAAAGCTTAAGCAATATAACTTAATCTTTCAGTGGTGCAGTACAAAAGTATTATATATACTCAATAGAATAAAATGTAAGTAGCTTTCGGTCTCCCCCTTATATCGGCCGCCCGTATGCGGAGAATGCCTTGCACATATGCAAACAACCAGAAATATGTCTGAGATACTTAATTCTCAATAAAATATGAACCTTCTCTGTAAATAAATACAGGTAGAAAAGAGAGAGGGTATTGTACTGCGTTATCAAATATTCTATAATATTTCACTAAAGATTCAAATGTCAGTAATATTTTTAAACACCTTAATAAACATTAAAAAATCCTCTCTTTTTACTAATAAAGCATAATATTTACTCTTTAGTTTAGTATCAGTGTATTACTTAATAAGATATTGGCAGTTATTAGCATCTAATATAAATTTTTCATGCATGTATTAAAAAATAAGGGAAGAATAACTCGTTCAAAATGTTAGTAATGAAGATATAACTGCATTAAATAAATATCGTAGTTCGAAATAAGAATCACGTGACTTACAAAAGCATTGTAAAACAATTGAACTTCAAAATTTTTAGGACGTCTCTTCCTAAACTGTACCACAAGCGGCAGCAAGCTATTAATCCACACCTATTTTTGAAACTTTCATAAAATAAAACCTTATAAATCTCATAGGTTTATTGTTTATTGCAGTGTTTGAAGAGATATTCTGAAAATTTTGAGAACTTCCCTAATCCAATTCACGTCGTGCTCAAGAACTGCAAAGCACTTTTTGTTATTCGAAAAATAGTTTTAAATATTTGTTTTAGTTAATAACGACTTCTATTTGTTTTAAGCAGCGGCATTCTCAAAAAGCATTGTAGCCTGGCACGAATTTCAGATTCTCATGGAGCCGTTAACTCCTAGAAAAAGAATGTATAATTCACAACACAATAGAAAATCTCATCTTACGACAAGATAAATCCGGAGAAGCATATCATGCCAAATAAACAAATGACAGCACTAGAATAAAACATTTCGCAACAAAAAGCCCAGACAAACCACTCGTTCCAGAATTCATTTATATTGTTTCCAAGCACATACTTAAAGCAGATTCATATGCGTGATTGGATCACTGGAAAGAAAAATGTAACAGGCATCTCTTTGTTGAACTAAAATAACCTATGAAACGTAAAACGGATTACAGTTTTGTCAGAAAGATATTTGTTTTTTGAGTAGCTTTCTTACATTTTAAACAGTTTTGCATTTCGTAGACAATTGTCTAATGTTCATCAACACGACGGCATTTATGAATGCAGTTCTTCCATGCAACTGTTTCATTGATAACTGTATTTATGTTTAGCCTTATTGTACCTGGTGCAATTTTGTATGCAAACTCAGTTCCATTTAAACATGCAATTTTTCTGCTAGCATTCATTTTATAGAACCTACAATCTCTTCCGCGAACTTTTATGAGCACATAAAAGTAACTTTCATTCGTAGAAATTTATTTAGCTAAACAGTTTCTGAGTTTATTATTTCAAAGAGTAAATTTAATTTTCAAATACTACACTGATTCTAGTACATTCTTGATTTTATTTATCCGGCGCTCTAAAATAACAATGGCATTTAATGCATAACCACTTCAAAAAGAGGTAGTAACCACATTTTATTAGTGAAATTAAATTTACAGGTCATTTTGTTTAGGTACCTTAAATAATTGAAGAACTTTTAAAATATCAGTAACTCCTTTTGGAAAAGCAAAAATATATTCTCGTTATTTCTTTATAATATATGGGTGTGGGAAGATATAATTTAATGAATTTACATATTTGTGTTAGATACATTTATTTAGGGATGGACGGAAAATTGGCGTCTCGAGTCTCGCAAAACAGCCTTGTCTCGTCTCACAATATCCCTATATCGTAATGCTAAAAATGTCTGTCTCGTCTTGCAAAAAAGTTGTAAATCTCTGACATCCATCCCTACATTTATTTGCTTACAATTTAAAAGGTAGGATGTCACCAAACATTGATATATCCTTATGATTCTCTAAAATAGAGCTTTTCGATGTCTTCATATACTATTCACTCTTGCAAATAAATAACTTACGTGACATAATATTTTTTAGGGAAGAAAACTCCTTAAAAAGGCAATCCCATTGTACATTTAACATTTTTTGACTGTATATTCCGTGTAAAACTCTTTTTTAAAGCTATTAATACCCTTTAGCTACTAGTTAATAAAAAAACTGAAAACATTTTTCGTAAAAGGAATCGATGAAAAGAAATTTTGACGTTTACATAAATGATCACTTCTTCCTAATGCCAGCCGTGCCGAATAATAACCATGTAAAAAATATTTAAAAATGTAATTTATCGATTTGTAAGTTTTATGTAGTCTTCCTGTGATGTATAAAAGATATAATATTTTTTTACCTGTAACCCAAAAGAATATAAGCCATTCCACTAGCGAAGGGGGTGGCCCTCGAATGTTTTGCCTCGACCGCTCGCTGCCTTCTGTTCTCGTGGATGCAAGAACAAGCAGAAGAAGAAAACACCCGAAAGACGCACTGTTGAGAAAAGAGATAACGCACATTTTCTAAAAATTGACAGCTTTAACTTAGATTGATTACTTTAAGTGATTAAAATGTTTCTGTAAGAGAGAAAAATGAGTACACTGCGTTAGGTACACAGCCTACATATAAGTAAGACATCTTCTGGGAGCTACAGGAAGGGTGCATGGACACTAGAGTACGAAAACGACGAAATGAAACAATAAACACATTAAATAATAACACAAACGGACAAAATTCTTCTACTCTTCTACTAACTTTACATGAAATCGAACAAAAAACGTAGCATGCGCTCGTAGAAATAAAGTTTGAGAAAACCACACATAAAATGTAGCAATGACTAAAATTACATAAAGCTACAAATTAAACAGTTTTAACCAATTTTAAATTAAATAGTATTGGTTTTGCTAACAAATGTAAATCCATGGTTATTTTGTATTTATATTCAATAAAATGCCTCTGTGCCATTAAACGTAAAACAACACGACATAAATCCTGCCATTTCTTTTTGCATTGTGCTTGTTTGACACTACTATACCAATCACAATAACAAAATTATAATAACGAAAGAAGTATTGAGGTTTGTTTGTGTGTTATGGCAAGCCTACATCAGGGGTATCTGCCTAGGGGGAGTGCTTTGAGTGGGGGACTTTTAAGGGGTTCTAACTCGTATTCGCGTTACATCTGGAGAAAACGGCCCAAAACTCCAGACCGTTTGATCGACTGATGCGCGATAGTCCCGAACTCGGGACCTTCACACTTTACCATTTACCATGCTCAGCGTCTTATCCACTCGACCATGTTGGGCTCATATAATTGATAATGTCATAATATCACACTTTACCTTTTGATAATGTCATAATATCAAACGGAACATTTCACATTTATGCAGAGTAATTCCGGTACCATGTCTTTTCTGCCTTCTCTAAAAATCATGTATTTACATGCATTTTACTTTGCACAATGCATACATATACAGGGAGTCCCAAAAAGGAGGTAACACGCTTTAATTCTTTATATTTTAGAGATAATTTGGCAATGTAAATCGAAAAGTTGTTCCAAAATAATGTAGGAAAAAAACTACATTAAGAAAAATTTCCTCTCGTTAACTTTTAAAAAGTTACACTTTTTAAATTGGCATACGAAACCCGTACAGAAGGATTCTCAATTTTTAAAGTGCATTCCATGCACTAAAATGGTGGTATACAAAATCTGAGAATTATATCCCAAAAAGTATCAGAGATATGAATATAGTCTGACTTAAACCACTTTTCAGTGGCTCACGAATGGAAAAATAACATCGGATGATCACGTTTCAGGATTGATACAAAAATAGCGAATGAAAATATTTTTTTGAATTGTAGCATTGTTTACTGTCTAATTCATGCGTAGCCCATAGCCGCTTTTGTTTTAAGGTATCTTTGAGATGCTTTATGAAAAAAGGCTGAAATTTTGTACGCCACCTCATTAAGTGTATGGAGCACATTTTACAAATTGGGAATTTTTTCGTACGGGGGTCGTATAGAAATTTAAAAGTGTAACTTACTGAAAATTAACTAGAATTTTTCTTAATGTAGTCCTTTTCTTACTTTATTTTGAACATTTTTTTCAATTTACATTGCCTACTTATCTCTAATAGATAAAGAATTAAAGCGTGTTATTACCTTTTGGGGACACTCAATAGTTTTTAATGTGTCTTATAAAAATCCTAATGTAAAAGGTCATATTTTAAAAGGAATTTTTCTTGTGATTTTTAAAAATATTTACTATGTGTAGGACTACCGGACTACTCCAGGTGAGATGAAACTCCAGCCGTACTTCCATATCGTAACTACGCCCAATAGGAACCTATGTTATATTGCAGAGGACGCTAATAGTAGTTGATCGAGTAAATATTACCTCGAGAAATTAATTGAGGAGCTATTTGAAAAACAAGTGTCCAGAGACGACTTTTTTCAAAGCGATGTATCTTAGTTAATTTTAAAGCTAGGAAAATAAATCTAAATCGAAGTGTTACGGTACACTTTAGAGTTTATTTTATAGCAGCTTTCTATGGGCCAAACCTAAATAAAAGTATTAAAAAAGGCAAATAAAAAAATTTTTCAATCGATTTCTAGGAGATCTTATTGAATTACCACTTTGAAAAAAATATGTAATGATTACCTATGTCTTGCCTAACAGCATGCCAGGTTTCATTAAAATCCAAGAGGTGCAACATGCCAAAAAAAAAATCTAAAAGTATGTGGGCCACTTTACGACTACTATGTTGACGCTTTTAATTTGTATTACATTTCAATAATCTTTGAAAAAAATTGCGTTTTGAGAGCTCATAAAAAGCATGTCAATGCTTGGTGGTGTTAACTAGCCCATTACAATGTTTTATAAATGTGTAATAATAATTTAATATGTAATTTTAATTTATGTAAATCCTATATAATAAAAATCCTATTGGATGATCCTCTTTACTAACTCTTTTACATCAAAACTATCTTATAATTGCAAACCGCAGATTTAGAGAGGATTAAAACCGAAGAGATGCAACATGGCGAAAAAAAATTTTATAGTCAGTGGACCACCTTATGATTACTATGTTGACGCTTTTAAATTATATTACTTTTTTAGTTTTACGATATTGGGCATGAAAGGTTTAAAATTAAATGGAATACTATTTTCTCAGTAATAATTAAACCGATATTCATAAAAAATAACTTTTATTGGTCATCATCACTATCTTTATTAATTACAACGCGATCGCTATTCATAGAAAATAACACTGGATGATATTTCTGCTGGCGAACAATATGAGATTTATATCGTGCATTTGATAAATAGTATATAATTGCCGCCACCTGGGAGCAACACCCAACTGTTAGATTTCTACTTGCACAGTCACAGCAATAACGCCGAATACCTTCGTGGATTTGTCCATTACGATTGTAGTCAATATAACACCTGTAAATTTTCCTATTAATCTGTTGCAATGCAATCTTACTTGCAGTTTTAAAATGTTAGGTGCATCTTTGACGTGCAGCAAATGAAAATTATTTTCTTTCATAAGTTCAGCTAAATAGGAAATGACTTGTGAAAGTTGGTAGACGGTGCCAGTAAAAAGTATTTTTAACTCCTCTTCGGAAAGCTCAGAAAAGTCAGAAACTTCTTAAGCAAGCAGTTCATGGGAAAGGTTGTTTTCGTGGATTTCAGTCGTGAGTCAGAACCTTGTCGGGAAGTGTATTTTTCATGTTTTGTCTATCATTCATACTTTTACTGATTTTATCGTGTTATTCTATATCGGAAATATGTCTCTTACCATATATATATTGTAGGTATCCAGCAATGCGCCAAAGAGGTCTTATGTTCGGTAACATTTTGCTGTCGAAAACATTATCTACGAGCCGGAACTGCTTCGATAACCCATCTTACTTTGGTCAATTTAAAAAAATCATTAGCTTCAGTAATTGTAAGTTGATACCGTTTTTATTTTATTGCTGGTATAAGCAGTTTCTAGCCTTTCTCGGTAATGTACAACTCAACGTTTCTAAATCCGCGGTTTGCAATTATATGATAGTGTTGATGTAAAAGTTTACAAACGAAGAGGATCTTTCAATACGATTTTGATTATTTAACATAAATTAAAGTTACACATTAAATTATTATACCTATATTACATATTATTAAATTAATATTACATATTTAAAAAACATTGTAATAGGCTAGTTGTTACCACCAAGCGTTGATAAACTTTTAAGATGTCAAAACGCATTTTTTTCAAAGATTATTGAAATGTAATGCAATTTAAAAGCGTCAACATAGTAGTTGTAAGGTGATCCACTTAGTTTTAGAATTTTTTTTCGACGTGTTGTACCTCTTGGATTTTAATGAAACTTAGTATGCTGTTAGACAAGATATATGCTGTTAGGCAAGGTATGCAGTTAGGCAAGACATATGCTGTACGGTAAGGCAATTATTACATTTTTTTTTCAAAGTGGTAATTCAGTAAGATCTTATAAAAATCGATGGAAAAAATTATTTGCCTTTTTAAATACTTTTATTTAGGCTTGGCCCATAGGAAACTGCTATAAAATAAACTGTAAAGTGTACCGTAACACTTCCATTTAGATATATTTTCCTAGCTTTAAAGTTAACTAAGATATATCGCTTTGAAAAAAAGTCGTTTCTGGACACTTTTTTTTTCAAATAGCTCCTCAATTATCAAAGATATAGAGCTAATATCTACTCGATCAACTACTGTTAGTGCCCTCTACAATATAACATAGGTTACGGTATAGGTCCTATTAGGGGCAGTATCGCCATGGCAGCCAGAACCTTTATTAACGATATGATTTTCATAACATGAAAATTAAAATTACTAACTATTAATTTAATATTAAGTTTACACTAATTATTATTTGAGTTTTAAATGTTTGAAAGTGAAATGTATTTCTTGAATTCTTTATCGATTTCAACACTGTATGAAAAGTTTTATATACTTTGAGTTAAGATTGTTTTGAAGTAACTTCTTTGTTGCTATTTAATCTCTTCCCACAATAATCAATCCGTAAACATTCTTTGATGAAGCCAATGGAAACAAGATGCTCACTATATAAAAATCAGTTTTTCGTTTTGCTTCATTGCAATTTTCTTCTCCTCCCACAAATTTATTTGTGTTCTAATCTATACAGTCATGTACAGTCAAAATTGAAAAACTCAGGATTCTATGGTCAATCTCTCCCAAGGGCGGATCCAGATAGAAGTGGTAGGGAGCGCGCGGCCCCTCTGAGATAAATATATTTACGCTAGATCAAATGGGCTTCTTGATAATGATGACATATGCCATGTAATTCTGAATTGATATTCGAGTTTTACATCCCCCTGAAAAAAATTTCTGGATTCGCCCTTGATCTCAGACAGAAAACTTGGTTAACCTTTCAAATCTAGGTGTGGTCCACCACTCTCAATTCACCTGGGTGAGAAGTACAACCCACTCTCACTCTCAACTTTAGAATTTACGTCGCTATTTTAGCTTATTTGGAAGTCTATATGTTCCCCCAGATTACATCATCAAAACTAGATAGATTATACGCAAAACAAAACTTTCAATTGTATAATTATAACGCTATGAAAAAATTATTTGAGTTAATAACTGCAACAATGATCATTAACTAAAAAATTATTATGCTTTTTTGGGAAGGAAATAATGGCACGCCATGCAAAATTTAAATGTCTGGCTGGGATAATTGCGAAATCTATAGAGATGCAATCGAGATGAGTTGAAAATCCCTTAATCTATTTTATAGTAGTTTTGAGTAACTACTATAAAAAAGTCTATATTCCAGTACTGGCTGATATTTCAAGCTAAATAGTTCCTTTTTTTCCGAGAGTAAGGAAATAAAACCAATAAAACCTTTACGATGGAGAAAGGAGAAAATCATTCTTATGCAGTACACACATCTATTTAGTTACACCAAGCAAAACAAATTTAAGTCCAAGATAAAGACTGAGAATTCATGTTATCAATTGACCTTCAAGTTTCTTACCTGTGATAGATGAATTTCATGAAGGGTGATCGGACTAGTTTCCCCATCTTGGACCTTGGACAAAATAAGTAATAAAGAGAGATGGCAGGGATACAGGCAATGAGTCCGCAGCACAGCAAAATCTTCATGAAGCCGTTTCTCCTACGCCACACAGGAAAGCCTTCATACCAGATTGATGTTAATAGTTGCTGACAGTTGGGATGGGCGACAAACTGCAACAATAAGAAAGGTTATATTGAATTCAATACAACTTTCTTTTCCGAATTAGAAAAATCGTTTTATACTAATTTAGTTTATTTTACTAATTTACTTTACTAATTTTTACTAAATCGTTTTTTTTTACTAAACTTTTAGAGTACTAAATTACTCTAAAGTACAGGGGCTCAGCTAAGGTCGGGTAGGCGACCCTGCGCGCTGAACGAGAAGGGGACGCCAGAAGGGATATTGCAAATCAAACCTATCAATTAAGTTTACTTTTGGTTTTTGTACATATTTTTTGCATGTTATCCCATGCTCTGCTACGAAATTCTATGTTTATTTTACATCTTACGCTTAAAGTACTTGATCCCCGAAACTGCTGCAACTGCACTCAAAATTTATCAGATCACAAAACCGAAAATATGGAGAACTACGTCTTTCCTTTCGGGAAAAGTGCAAAAACAAAAGAAATAGCTCAATAATTGTTATCACTAATGTCATCATGGCTGAATAGTAAAAGAGAAGATCATAATTAAGCTGTTACATATAGTGAAATAGACAGTCAGACAAAAACAAGCAGCCAAGTACGTGAAGATGGTGTAAAGCCAGAATGCTGAAAATGAAGACTTTCATATGGATTTATAAAAGTATGATTATTGCGTGTATGAACTTGTTATTACGATCATTTTCTCATAACTCTGTAATCGTGATCACTCATCTGAAAATCGGGGTCAGGCGGGGGAGCGCCGATCACATGTTTTGCCTCGGATGACAAATATCGTAGCTACGGCCTTTTAAAGTAAGATCTAACAACTGGATTCAAATCCTAGTACAAAAACTCATATATTGATTCAAATGAATATAAAATATATGCATGTTAATATTTACAGTTTTTTAAAATATGATCTCATAATTCATGTAAAAACGTTATTTTTGCTATCTTTGAGCTTTTATAAATTATATTTTGAAATAAGCAATGAATTGCGTTAAAAATTTTTCATTAACACAGACAGGTCGTTTTTCAGTGCTTAGTTACTCGTGCGCAAAGAGTTGAAAACGAGAATTCATTTTTTCGATTTTTTAATCTTTTGACATGCAAATATCAATTAAAATATCAAATATCAATTAAAAAGATAGGGTTGTTATTGAACTTTTAAAAGTTGGATTCTGTTTTAATATAAGACTATGCATTTAATATGTATTCCCTCAACCAAAAATTACTATATATAGAATATTTACCGACGTGAAGTGTAACCGCCCTTGTATCTGTGGGGGTATTTAGAACTCAAAAACCCCTTTTGGTAGGTTCAGATTTATTTTACTTTTTTATTCGTCCTACACATTTTTTTTCTATTTAGTTTCAATTTCTTATTTTTTGTGCATTTTTTTTATTTTTCATTTTTATATCGATTTATATAACATTAACATGAATTTTTTTCACTTCTTATTTCTCTGTTTTTAATTATTTCTAAAATATTTTTTTAAGATATACATATGCTATGCATTGACTTTGGTTTTCATTTTTAAACTAAGTGTTTGAATTATTTCATTATTTCTCAATTTGTAAGTATATTTTCGTTTGATATGTTTAAAACATGCCTATTAGTATTACTAAGTAATTTTTTCAGTGTCTTGAAAAGTGTACTACTCGTAGTTTACTGAATAATAGATTCAGTACGAAAGTATAAAATCACTAATTCACATAGGAGTAGGTTTAGATCGTCAAACATTGATCGAACTAAAAGTTTATTCATTTCTACTAATCATCCTTCTACTATGCAATTAATTCATTCATAGGATAATACTTTCTATCAATAAGTGACTCTTCATCGAAAAATATTGTATTCTCTAACACATTACAAACTATTCATACAGTTTTAATTATAGTGTAAACTATACAAATATGTATAAAATAAATTCAAACATCAATAATAGTAATGTTGCGAAATAATAACTTAATTTGCTCCCGTATTGCATGTGCCGCCGTGAAACTAGTTTTGCAGGCATAATAGCGGCCCTCCGATAATGGTAACCCTGTAGTCTTGGCGACAAACTTGGCGATCATCTTGGCGACTTGGCGACGGATTTGGCGACCTTGGCGACAAATGGTGGCTTCTAGAAAATTCATGTCTCGGGACCATATTTCAATTTGATAAGATTGTTCCAAAAGTTTCTCGGCGATTCTGGTAACGTCATCATCTCTATAAAAGCGCTAGGATCTCTCTCCGGGGAGTTCAGTTGAGTGATAGACTTTGAAGCGCACGGTTCGTTCTGTGAAATCAATAACGTTATTGTTGTGTTTATTTATGAATTTTGTTAGCGCATTTTAAAGTTTCCTGTATTATTTTGATCTATTGAGCTGCGAGCCGTGAATAAAGTGTTATTTTTGTTTACTGTGCTGATTGGACTGTTTCAAAATACACCCACTCGGCGATTTTCGTAACAGTAATTACTGCCTTACTGTATATAATACTCTGAGCTCTCCCCCCCCCTAACAAGTTGTACTTCTCAAGACGTTGTGAGTTAACCTTACGAAAAAGGTAAAATGTAATAGTATTAATTTATTTCACAGTAAAAAATAAGATTTATCATTTTATTATTCTTTCTGTGATAAATTTAGCTTTCAACTTGTAAGAAAGTTATTTGATTTTAGCTCTTGAAATTTCTTGTATTTTCTGCACCCTTTCAAAATATCGCTGAATTTATCCAATTGATGGGCTACTTGAAGCCAAGGTAAAGTTTTTTTTATTAAAAGAAACTTCGCATGATACCAAGAACAATAAAGAAAAATAATTTTAATCCTTTTTGGTTCAAGTTATTATCAAGAAGAGAAAATATTTTTTGTAAATAGTTACTACAAAAATGAATCATATAATTCTTCTAACTTGGTAACTATGCAAGTTTAATAAATTTAGGTGTATTAAAAGGGAAAAAAATAACACAAACAAAAGTACAAACCTTAGCTGTTTATGGCATTGAATGTAAATCAAAAGTACACCCATAAGTAAGAGTGATAAAATAAGTTTTTCCTTCAGAAAAAGGCAGCTGATAGTGTAAATATCGGGTTAAATAAATAACCTTCTTAGAATATATCAATCTGTTAGAGAATAACATGCCAATATTACGATAGAAAGTTGTACTTTTACTTACTCCTTGACAAAATAAAAATAGAGATAAATAGCTCTGACACTCTAGAACGCTGTTAAGATAAACCAGACGGAGTGTTACAGTATATTGAACAGAATATTTTTTCAGATACAAGAACATATATACGAAAACCACGTATCAAGCTAAAAAATAGAGGTAATATGTATTTTTTTTTCGTGAATCTAATACATTATTATTTACTGACTTTAGATTCTAATTCTAACTGGTGATTATTTCCTAATTGTTGCCTTACTCAAAGTTAATTCTTATTAACTATTCGTCTTCAGAAATATACTTTAACATAGCTCCGAACGAGTTTTTCAGAAACAAGTTCAATTATTGTTCGAAAAGAAAACTCAACAAAAAAATCATTCCTATCAAAGGTATTCTTTTTAACTTTTGTGGCTCTGTGGCAAACAGAACTTCGCCATCATGGTATTCGGAGCACTCTTTATGTAGAGTAGTCAGTTTCCGCCATTAAAGCAGATGACTTGGCAAAAGAATCAAAGGTTTCCTGACTCTGTGTATAGATATCATAAATTTCCGACTTCAAAAAATAAAAAGGTTCAAATACTCGCACTTTTCAACTAGCCATTCTGTACTTTTATGTCAAAAAAAAAGATAAATGTATGGATACAGAAAGAAAAAAATGCATTTCTAACCTGTTTTTGCTCGTATTTTAGAGCCATTTTTAACCTCGAGAGAGTGAGCTTGTCTTCTTCACCACTGAATTCTTCGTCATCCCGTTCAGATTCACTTCGCCTATTTAACACTGCTATGACTTCCTCGGTACTGCGACAAAGGTCCAACAAATCGCAAGAGTACTTCTTGCATTGATTACTGAGCACTAAATATATTTCTTTGAACTCATTCTCCCGATGAGCGAGGTGTTCAAGCTCCCACGACAGCTAAAAGTACAAATATAGCATACGTATATATTACAAGATTTTACTTTCACTGAATCTATTTTGTTTGTTTCAAGGAATGAAGTTGAGAAAAGTCTTATTGTATAATCCGTTATACATTAAAATGGATCGATCTCTTTCGGTTTCATACTGAGTTAATGAGTTTCACGAAGCTTGTTATATAAATCACAAGAGCATATATATAATTATTTTTAACTAGAATTTGAGACCAATGCTAAACTTTATGGAAAGTGACCATTAGCGTAACTGAAAAGGATCAGTGATGTTTCAGTGTAAGGAAATAGATGTTTAGCTGTTCTATGAAGTTTACCTATCTAGTACAGGGTTGTCTAAATTAAACTTCCCCAACTCAGAGTCCTGTGCAGGATGTTGTATGGGTCATGATGCGATGAAATTTTGAAAACAGACACTTCAGATCACACGCTCGTGATTTATTAAAAAAAAAGTATTAGTACAAGAAGTTGTCGATAGGTGGCGCTGTAACACTAGCAATTTGCATATTGCAACAACGTGATTTGCAAAAATAAAGCTTCTGCGCCACGTATCCAAATGGCGAGCCCTAGAAAAGTGGAAGACAGGCACTGCACAGGCAGTTGTTTCCAGCTCGCTGATGCACAATGACGACTTTGAAAGACAAAGCTCTGTTAGCGAAACTTTTCTACCAGAATGACGAGAACTCCTGTGCTGCGATAAGAGCATTCCGTCGGCTGTAAAACTTACGCCGAGGACCAATGATACCACGCGCTTTACGAGACATGCTGAAGAAGTTCGAAAGAACCGGACAGCGGGGAATTTCACCAGGTAGAGGACGACTGCGGATTCTGCACGCATACAAGACATTACTTTGGCGGTCGTGGACGCCAATCGCCTCATGGTGCTGTCAGTGTGCCAACTGTTTCTCGTGCTGTTGATATGCCCTATTCAACCACAGGGGTGGCGCCAGCGGGGGGATCGGGGTTTCATGCACCCCCCGTCGGGGATCACTGGCCCCCCTGTCGGGGAGTGTCATCGGGGATTTTTTTAGAGAATTTGTTGGTTTAGAAAAACGAAGGAAATTTTGCAACCAGATAAAAAATTCCATTCAAAGTGTCTGATCCGACCGTAAAGGTTCCGTTCACTTCCATTCTCATTCTGCTTGGAATTATACGATATTCATATACTGAATATTGATTATCTGGAACTCGGAGTATGTTTCTCGGGATTCGAAGGAACCAACGAACACGATCCACATTTCTAGGATAAGCAGGGTTGCCCGATCTGCTGACAATTGCCTTCCTAAAGACTTTTTTAACTACGTTACTTAGGTGAAAATCACTGGGCTTTCCTGTTAACCAAGAACAGATAATTAATGACCATCTCATCATAATAATTTTTACTATACGAAACCAAAGTAGGAAATTTATCTCTTACTCGGATACTTTTATGAGAGGCTGTGCAAGTACTGAAACGTAAAATTTTGGGGTTTTATCATTTGGCCCCCCTGTCGGAGAAGATGTCCCTCCCGTCGGGGAAAATCTGGCGCCATCACTGTTCAACCACGGCACACATATTGAACATCTGTAGAACGTCTTGTTGATCTGCAGCGCCACCTATCGGCAACTTCTTGTACTAATAATGTTTTTTTTTTAATAAATCACGAGCGCGTGATCTGAAGTGTCTATTTTCAAAATTTCATCATATTATGACACATACAACATCCTGCACAGGCCTCTGAGTTGGGGAAGTTTAATTTTGACAACCCTGTATATCTAGTATATCTGTTATTCTTGTGTAAATGTGGAAAGAAAATGAAGACAGACCTTCACATCAATTTATAAGTGACTTTTTTAAACAAAATATTGAATAAAAATAACATTTACATAGGAAGTGAAGGAAATAGCATTCATAATTATGCAAGACGTTAAAAAATGAGACAATTGAACAGTGTTAAGGAACAAATCCTTAGTCAGAAAACATTCCTAAACTAAAAATGAAGAGATGTGGAATAATTTGTGAATTAAAGTGTCAGGAAGAGAGAGAAAGAATTATATTTGGCTTTACATGAACCTCACAACAGTTTATTGGTAGAGACAGGCTGTATTTCTAAATAGGGCAGAGTAGGTCTAGGGCGGCATTCTATTATTCCTTTTTTTAAATCGAGGACGGACTGCAACTGACGCAGACCTCCTTTATTTTTCTTGTCCTTCTTAAAAAGTATTTGCCTTGGAATACATTCATTTCGACGAGTTTGGTCACTTTCTATGTCATAAGTCATTTGCCAGGGTGAATGACTATTAATGCCGCCTTTCAATATAACATGAATTATATATGTTCGAAGATCTAGCTCATAGAAAAATTATTTCACTTTCAGAAAAATGTCCCAGGTATGGCTTTTTAAATTTAAGTTAACATCTCTAGACCACTTTTTTTAACTGCCAACGTTCTTATAGTATGCATGGAGGTACAAAAGTAAAAAGAGCATGCTCGGGGAGACAACTTTGCCTATGGGCGCCATGAATCTAAATGCGGCTCTGAGTAGAGAAGCTGTTTTTGTCAAGGGATAAATCTTCATTCAATATAAAACATAATTTTACCCTGTAATAAACATACTATTCTTACCTGGAATGCTGTGAGAATAGGATCCTCGCTGGTTAATGAAATCCAAGCTGGACTGGCCAAGGCTCTATAAGTATGGATTCGTCGCAAAGAATACCTAAGGCTATCCGTGTGAATACCCTCGCGACACAATGTGCAAGTACAGGACAACGGATGAGGTTTATCTATGATGGCCCCGTGAGTCAGTAACAGCTGGAGAATCTCGAACTGATTACAATGAGCTGCAAGTATTACTGGTGAAATATCGGGAGAGTAATCAGAACTTTCTTCTCCGGGAAGACGTGATTTAGCCCAGCCATTGGCAAGCATCTCGCTTGTGATACTCGGATGATTGATGAGCATCTCCACAATCTTATAGACGCCTTCACTGATAGCATACAGAAGGGCGTCACCAATCTTAACATTTTCCTGCTGAAGCAGCAGTTCTACAATCTCAACATTCTCATTGTCAGCAGCAATTTGAATAGCACTTCGTCCAAGTATGTTGGTACAATTAACGTTGACAGGATTCGGCATCTGCAGACAGCGGGCCATAGTAGCTTTGTCTCCCCGCTCTGCGGCTTCCAGAAATATTCGTTCTTTCGGATCCATTGATGGTCCGTCCTTGAGGGGTTCCAGGGGTATTGGGATACGATGTTTATGAGGAGGAAAGGACTGATTGCTTTTCAAGTTCTTGTTATTATTGCTACATTTGGTCATTTTTTGATACATTTTATCCAGTAAAATGATTGGACGCATCAGACAATTTAAGCAAAAGGTTGCAGCAAGAAATCCCTAAATATAAATGAATAGAAATAATATAAATAGTGCATAGAAAATTAATAATAAATAGAAACTAATCATGCAGTTTAAAGATGAACTACATAAATTCACGGTAGAATTATTTCTAAATTGTATTCTGAGAAATGACAACATTAAATTTCATAGCCAATTGTGATTTATATGAGGCAATAAAGTCATTACATACACCCTCCAAAAAAAGTATTCGAGCAAGAGAGAAATTTCCTACGTTGGTTTAGTATATTAAAAATTATTTATTATAGAATATGAATTAGGCTATGTATAAATATGAATTTGTGTGTTTTTCAAAAACTCAAATATTATTCGCGAATCTGAAATAGGAAATTTCTCTCTTGCTCGAATACTTTTTTTGGAAATTGTACCTATTTTTCAAAGTGCATAGTTATGTAACTCGCAACAATAGATTTCCTATTACTTTCTTTACAATTCTACTTATTTAATTGCCATATTATTATTTATTGTTTTATATGGGTGTAAGTATGTAGTCTAGGCAACAACATCCCTTACTAACTTTCAAAAATGTGACACTTTTGCGTGTATATTACAGTGAAAATGTTCCAAGAGCATCGATACATAAATAAATTCACATATAATTGTTCTCGCTTTCAAGGATCTTGTTTCCAAATTATGAAAAACCGACAGCATAAGCTTTTTTTTTCCTTATTAAACATACAGCTTATTTTATAAGCCGCTTTGGCTTTTAAATTAACGAGAAGAACACGTATGAAAGACTAAGCTATAAGAACAAGAGTGAAATCAGACTTCGTATATTTTGTTCCTAGCTACATTATTTGCCATGTGTTATTTTTAAACTTTTATTTAGTATTGCGCTGAAAACGTGCAAAGCAAATCCAATGTCTTGAAAACAGAACTGTAGACTAAACTGGAAGAACTGGGAAAGAAAAAGTATATACACAATTTTTCTCTGAAGAATAACCGTCAAAACGTTTCTTCTGTTTATGCATAACTTCGCTTTTTTTAATATAATATAAAACATGTTCTTTTAAAAAATTTTGCTGCAGTTTAATTTAAAATATTAGTTTATGTTAACTTATGGATTCCAATTATATGTAGAATGATTTAAATAAAAATTGCTTGATATTTGTCTTTAGCTTTTACATTAATTATCATTTTTTTCTATTAGAAATAGACTAAATATTCAAAGAAAAAATATTTCAAGTTGTTACATTTATCGCCATATTTGGATTATTGGTGATATTGCGAATTCACCGGCCTGAACATTTGCCTAAATATTATGAGTAATTTTGATTTAAAGATTATTACATATTTTAAAATGTAAAATTTAAATATTTATTTCAGAATTACTAAAAATATTAAGCTATTTTTACTATAATAAAATGCATAATCTAAATCGCCACTTAATAAATTAAAATGTAGAACGACATAACAGTTTTTCAGCCAAATAATATTATAATCAACAGTTCCCTTCACATTGTGTTCCTTTTTCAATTTACTTAACCACTATACTTTCATAAAGTCAGCTTTTATAGTAATTTGAATCAAGTTTTTAATTCCATTTCATTTAATAATTTACTTCAGAAATATAAATAAATAATGCTATATTTCAACTTAATATTACACTCGTGTGCAGATTGAAAAGCGGGAACAAAATATGACGTTTACAAGAACAAACAAATACCAAAGCTGGTTTCAAAAACTGCTAGACGCAGAATAATGTGTGGAATGTATGTAGCTAAAATTAAGCTTTGATAAATTTCTTTATAAATATACTGCTTATTATAATTTATATTCAATGAATAAACGCTTTCGAATATAATACACAAGCCTCCAAAAGTTAAGGTACAAAATGTTTTTCGAAGCATACCTTAAAAAAATGGCAGTAATAATAAAATTCATAGTTTATGTAAGTGCTAATGACGAACTTTAAAAAATGCAAAAAGCGATAGCTACCACTTTTGTTTAATTGAAAAGAACAGGTGTGTATGATGAAGAGAAAATACACAAATAGGTGGCTTTCATAATTACGCTTGTGACTTCTGTTGATTTACATCTGTTGTCGGCAGATTACTTGACAATAGGCAGTAATGTCTATCAATGTCTAGCAGAAGCCGTTTGCCCGATTCGTTAAGGATGCGGGCGATCGGACGATTGGAAATGGGGTTGTCTCAGGCTGATGCTGCTGTCTCAATGTGTCTCCCAGCATAGTCCAACGACTTTGGGATCAATTGCAATTCGAAAATTTTGTGTCCAAAAGGCATATTACAGGTACACTACGAACTACAAATCCTGCAGAACACCGTTTTCTAGCTCTTTTGGCCCGAAGGAGAAAAAGCAGTACTGTGCCCCACCTCGTTGCGGACCACTTTGGATCAACAGGGAGAAGAATCTTCGCTAGTAGGTGCGAAGATGACTTAACAATGCAGATCTGTGCAAGGCGGCCGGTTGTGTGTGTCCCCCTCAACGGACGACAGAGGGCCTGCTTATGTTGGCTAAGAGAACACGTTTCCTAGACCAGACAGCGTTGGGCTTCCGTACTCTTCACAGATGAGTCCAGATTCACACTGGAGAGCGATTGAGGGCGTTTGCTGATCTGGAGGGAACAACGCACCAGATACCATCAATCCAATACTGTTGAAAGGCACAGTTACACAGGTTTTGGAAGCAGGGTCTGGACAGGGAACTCACTCGGTGGTTACACTAACCTGCATGTTTTTTCATGAGTAATTCTGACTGGTGTGAGATATCGAGATGAGATCCTTGATCTATATGTAAGCCCATATGCTGGTGATATTGGCAATGATTTCGATCTGATGGATGATAAAGCAGGATATCACCAAACTGTGGTTGTTGAGGACTATCTTCAGGGTCATATTTTGGAGCGAATGAAAAATGCCAGCTCAATCTCCGGACCTGAATCTGATAGAACATCTTTGGGATTATCTTGACGCACAGGCTGCTGCTTTAAGTCCTCCCACAAGATCGTTAGATGAGTAGGAACAAGGCTTACTTTACTTCCCATTTCGATGTCCGACAACTTAACTTACAGCATGGGAAGTCTATGCCTCCAATGCATTTATGTCAGGGCTGGACACCTTCCTTATTAGAACTCATTTTTGTTATGTTTCTATGACAATTCATCACATAAAACTGATGTACTGTTTTTTCCAAGAATGGACTTTTCCACCAAAATTGCTTTTTTTCTTGTAAATAATTTTTATTTAACTTATGTAAATTTCTATGTCTCATTCAATAGATAACTTTTAAGTGCACATTTACTCAAAATTTGTTGTTTCTACATTCATTTATTTGGAAATTAGACGCGAAAAACCGGTTGTACCTTAACTTTTGGAGGCCAGTGTGTTATGCAAAGATTAAAGATTCGCAATACAGTGAAATTGTGTTGAAATTTATTTTCAAAAGTAGATTTTAAAGTCGTGCATAAAATTACCTAATAACAATGGCTAAGTTTGGAAAATGTTTAGTTAGCTTATTTAGTTTTAGAGTAAATGATGTTTCAAACTTGTTACGTTAAACTTATAGAATCATACCTAAGTATAAAATCATAACAAGCATGAATGTATTTATGAATACTTGTAAAGGTTTATATACATCCAACTTTCCAAACTTCCCAATTTTTTTCTACCTAAATGCAATAATTTTCGCCTAAGATAAATCGTTTACAATATTAATATTCTACGAGACTATAAAATCTACCTTTATTCTGGGTCGAAGTTTTTCATGCACAATTTTTCCCGTCTTTTCGAAACAGATAATGAAATCTTAAAAGCCAAAATTAACTCAACGGTTTTCCTTGATGAAATTACCAAACGTAAAGATAGATAAATTTTCAATTTAAATTATTTAACACAGAAAAACAACAGCATATGATGGTGTATAATCAGCAATGATAAGGATAAACAGCAATAAAAAAGAATGATCTTAAGACTAGAAAAAAAATGAATGTGATGTATATTCATTAAAAAAATAAACAAGTAGTCTTAAAAGAAGTTTTGGTTAAAGGAAGTTTTCTTTGTGCATCGGAGAAAGATGAAAAAGTCACAAAATTCTCTCACTATAAACGATTTTTCTCCTGTCAGCAAGAGGCCTCTATAACATCCAGAATATTCAGTTCTTTGAAGAGTAAACATCCGTATTGCAGAAACGTTTCGCAAACAAATTTGTTACCAGACAACGTGTTATTTTTCGGATGTATTTTACACAGGATTTAGGGGAATGTTCGAGTTAGGCAAATATTCTTCCGAATAATCGACCGTGAAAAGGGGAGAATTTCTTTACTGAAGAAGCTCTCCAGCAAAAAGTACAGTGAGCTAGCTATTATGGTATTTTTATTGCATACTGAGAAGTATACTAACTATCCAAACTTTATCACGAATGCATGAATAAATGGCTTGATTCATTGAAGAAGGTACGAATTCATGCGTTTTAGAATTGATCGGTTTATGTTTCAGTCCTTTAAACATTGTATGCCAGTTGTTCTTAACATGATTAATAACAGAAATCATGACTATCTTTGTACTAACTTCCATCATGTACCAACTACCTCCCATATCCTCTACATCGATTCTCAATATATAAAAAACGTTTTTCTTCAGATATTTATGTATATCGTGTTTAAGAGCCAGTTTTTTTTTAAAGTCGGCCAGCCTTGGATAGCTGACATTTTTGATTTTGTTGAAATTTTCAGGAATCGTTCTTCACTTGGATTTATTTTACTCTTCGTCATCGTCATCATCACTGATTAGGCAAAAAGCCTGTTCAGGCCTCTTGGTCCAACCACCGCTTTCTCGGTCTGCCACGGTCTCGCCTGCGCTTTGGCATGTACAGGGCAGCTCTGGGTAATCTCCCGCGTTTCATACACTGGACATATTTTTTTAACTGTGTCGCTAAATGCTGCTCGATACTTTGTGATACAGCACAAACTTGTCCACACCATGTCCATGTGGACAACCAGACAAGTTATGGACAGACTGGGATGATCATAAGCTGTCTATATTTTTTCCATAATAAGTCCATATTTTGTCCCGATGCCACAACACGGCTTCCATAATGATATCTTGTGGGCAAATCCTGAATATCCACGGGGACCACTTGAATTTAGGTTTTTCCTTCAAATATTTCCACCTAAATATAGAAACATTATTGCAACCTTTAAATGTCCATTTCTAGGGTTCGAAAGAATCCTGGATTTGCTAAAATTCCAAACTTTGGAAATATTGTCCTACAAAGGCCTGATATTTAAAAAGCGTTCCTGTTTTTGTTTTGTTTTTTAAATACAGAAGGACGTTTTCTTGATTTTCTCAAATAGTAGCACGTTTTGAGACAATTTTTCGAAATCTCGCAAATGACAATATAACAAATGAAATGCCCGTATGAATCGCCGCGTTAGAGTTATGTTATGGATTTTACCTCTTATGTTCATAAAAAGATATAACTGGGGTGTTCACATGTTTTTTAATGCCATGTTGCAAACATGCCATGGATTTTCCCAAAGATGCAGTTGAAATGACGTCCAGGATATATCTTGTTACAGACATCGTCATATTCTGGATAAGTTTTTCATGATATGGACATAAAGTGGACAAGTGTTCTATATGCTACGAAGTATCTAGGTTTACTATATAAAATTTGAATAAATAATCACAGATCTGTGAATTTAATTTGTTTCTGCTATACAGGTTTCTTTGCCAGCTAAGTTTTAACATATAATAGTAATAAATATTGAAATAAGAGTAATCCACATTATTTTAACAATTTCCAAAAAAAACCTCATTTACAGCACAAAGTATACAGCCGTATTACATAAGATGTGAATAAGTTATCATAAATCTGATAACTGGTTTTGTTCCTGCTGTTCTTAAGGCATATTTTGCAGAAAAGTGTTTACGTACAATGATAATAAGCATTGAGATAAAAGCAATCGATGTTTCATAATAAGTGAAATAAAACTCAATGTATGGAGACACATTCTATAAAATTTCAAAAAGTTACCAGAGATCAGCAAATTGATTTTGTTTTTACAGTATGAAAATCTTCTCTTCCAACTGAATTTATACATGTTCAATCTTGGCTTAAGCACTAAACGGCCTTCAAAATCATGCAATTTTGTGTATTTTTTTATTTTTTTTTTCAATTTCAAGGTCAAATATTTCTTCACGCCAAAAGTCAACCACACATATTTTACAACTTTTCAAAACTTCTCATTAGTATGTATTCACTAAAATATACACATTTGTGGTTCACTTTTGGAAAAAAAAGGATTTTGACGGCCAAATTTTCAGAAAAAAATTCTTTTTCTGAAAAATGCTGAATGACCTTTGGCCTTTGTGCCAAGAGCCAACCATGACTCTGCGTGTCTTAAGGCGCGTTTCCACGTGTGTCGTTAATGCCCCGAAAGTCGTAACGCTAAAGTAGAATTCCGTTTCCACTAGCTTCAGTTAACTCCTTTAAGAACCGTACGTTCCTCCAATGGCTATTAGCGATTTCGCGCATGCGTGTTTAAACTTTCATCTGTTTCCCCGTTTTTCTTTTAAATATATCCCCATTTGTTATTTTTAAATACAGAAGAATTTCTTAAATTTTGAATTCCAATTTACGAAATTAGACCTTAAAATAACAATAAATCAGTATTCGAAAGAAAATGTTTTAGATTTTATTAAAAATGTTTAAAAGAATAGCATCTTTCTAATGAGCAATTTCTCAGTAAATGTATTTTATTTTTAATACATTTTTCTATTTAAAAAAAAATTAAGTCTTTTTTTTTTTAAAACTTTACCTGATTACAACGATTTTTTTTTAATAATACTGCAGGATTTTTTATAATCTGGAAATTTGTGTTATGCAGAATCGGTAAGTCCCGTCGACTTTGAATTTGAAAAATTCTACTGCATTTATTTAAGGGACTTTTTTAGTTAGCACATATTATACTGATTTTAGGAGGCTTAAAAAAAAACCTGGGTGTCAGTATTTTAAAGCCTCTAATTTATGGGAATCATTAAGTTAATTGAGCTGTTTTGATAGATTTAAAAGGTAGCCACATTTCCGATAAATTTAAGTACTGCATGCTGTCTTTCACCAAATAAGTAATTAACAGAATATTGATATCTGCTTTTCGTGTGTTTTGTAAATTTAAGAAGTACATTATGTTATTAATTTAATTTCAGTTATCTCTAACATACACTAAAAGCATATAACTATTTCTGAAAAGGTTGTATTGTATTTTGTTATGATAAACCTATACGAGGAGTATTTCGTATTACCTATCGAAAGGGGGAGTGCCTTGTGCGAGTGACTTTCTTAGTGCTTCTGAAGCGTATTTACGTTACATCGTGAGAAAAACCGTCCAAAACTCCGAATTTTTAGATAATCAGCCTTCCGGTAGATCATAACCCAGGATTTTTATACTTCAGTTATCTACCATCTGCAGTATTTATCAACTCGGCTCGGGTGGGCACAACTTCTTGTTTTAGATGCCATTTCCGGCCTTTAAATGTCTAATACAAAAGATAGTGCACGAATAAATTTAGATTTATTAATCAAATTTCTATTTGAAAAGTATTGAACAAAATTTTTAATCTGGTATTTAAAGAAATACAAAATAAAAATGAGAAAACCCATGATTTGGAAAAAATATTGGTCTTAAAATTAAAATTCAATAATTACAATAAATTTTATTTATACATGAAGAGTAAAAGAATTATCATTAAAACCAGTTAGTATGTAAAACTACTATTTTTTTTCCTTTGAATACTAAGTAATAACTATTATTAATTAATTATGTGAGCTTTCTGAAGAGAAAAAAAAAATCATTGAAATATTAATTACATATATATTGAATTTTTCAAATGCAGTCAATAATATTAGAAGAATAAAGACTTAATTTTAATTAGAAATAGATGTCAAAATGCTAGAGATCATCAGAATATCACATGAAATACTTTTTAAAAAAAAGTTAGGAAGGAGCTTTACAAAAAATACTGAAATTAACTATTTTTTAATTCAAAGTCATAACTATTTTTAATTATTAATTATCTCAAAATATACTATCGAAAAAATTAGTAAAGTATATAATAATGTGTTATTTTCTTTTTAAACTGAAATAAAACAAAAACCATAGTAAAAGCCCAAAAGAGCGGCAGCTAGAATCGAACCTAGGACTCCCGAGTGATACCTCCTAGCCACGCTGGGTACAACCTGTCTTATGTTATTAGTTAAGCTGTACAAATCTTGTCACATATCTCCGTGACACTGAGAGTCAAAAGCAAAAAGAAATAGAAATATTATTAAAAGAGTGACTGATTAAAACATAAGGGATAAAAATACTCAAAGGGAAGGATGGCAGAATTATTTATTATGTGTGCATGAAATCATGGAGAGAGAAATTGAGCGCAAATCTTTTTTTTTTTCCTTAGATTTTTTAGGTCAATTGATTGCATGAATTTTGTCCAGAGCAGATTTATAACAATTTGGAATACTGTGCTGAAATTTGATGATTAATTGAACCAAAAAAAAAAATTAAGACCCTACTTATCCTTAAAAAATATGCAACTCTCGTACTCTGACTTTCGCGACCGCGCCATATTGGAATCCTTTCCTTGAGTGAGCGTGGAACCAGCCAATAGGGTTACGAGATTCTTACGACTTTAGAGGTTGGAAATGAAACGTTTTTATTCCCGTAAAAACCCTTCGTAACGGAGAAAACGACAGCTTGGGGTCGAGTTTTTAGCGGCGGTAAGCGATTTAGGGAAAATTACGACCTAGTCGAAACGCGCCTTTATCAGTCAGTTTGAACGTAGTAGAACACAAAATAATTGATGGTTCCGTGGTTAACTCTTGGTACAGAAAATATTGGATTTCGGAAAAAAGCATGTTTTTCTTTAAAAAATGAGCGATTTTTGGGGGTAGGGAGTCTTAAAACTGTAGGGAGTTTTTTTTCGTAAAAAATAAAAATAAAAAAGATATGGGCAAAATAAATTTACGCGAAGAACGAATCCTGTAAATTTCAACAAAATGAAACTGTCAGCGATTCAAGCCTACCTGATTCGCTCGACTTTTAAAAAAAACTGTCCCTTAAGTCATTTCTACATATAGTATATCCAATAACTTTATTATGTGTAAAATAATTAGATGTACACTAGAAACATTTATAGAATCAAAAATCAAATACCACTTTTTGTCTGATTTAGAATTTAACTGAGGTACTAAAAGCATTTATGGTTAGCTTTTTGTTTTATTTATAGACTTACGTTGACACTAATAAAGTTGTTCATTGGAAAACTTTTATTTGTCCGAACAGGAAAAAGGCGGGCAGAAGTCGAATTGTAAGTCCTAAACAACGTTTTAGCTTAACAATTTTCTTCTGTGTTGGAGCTCACTTTCATGTATAGTAAGAGGTTTATGAACCTCTTACAGTAATTCTAATTTGTCATTTTGATAAAAAAAATGTTATATTGTTTAAAAATATATTATTAATATGTCAATAAAAAAGCACTTTAAAACTCGTACAAAATTATTAATTAAGATCTAAAACGAATACAAGGGCTGATTAAAGGGGGGACGGAGGGGGCGACCGCCCCCCACGATTAAAAAGAAATTAATGTAAAAGATCCTATTTTACTTCCATAAAATGGATGCATATGTCAATCTTCTAACCGCCCCCCCCCCAACAAACTTGCATTAATCCGTCACTGAACGAACATCATTTAAAAGCTATATGATAGTTTGACATAAATATTGGTATAAATGTCCGAAATAAAGCAAATTTTAAAACAGGGTCCATTTTTAACACGCTTTTATTAGTTTCACCTGTATGTTTGTAACCGACTCCTTTGAACTCGATTTTGACAAATTTTAAACAGTCAGATTTAACTGAAAAAACACTCAAAATACTGGTGTTAAACGATAAAGTAATTAAAAAACTTTGTAAAAAACACATTTAAACTTTGTAAACTTATCAAGGACCGATGACAATACAATAATTTGATAAATTTATGCCATTATCCTGATTAGTATCGTCAGGATTAGTAATTTTCTTTGAGATCCTTTGCGTGAGAGTGAGAGAGATGGAGCAAGCGCGCGGTCTAAGCATGTGTACCCTTTCGGCACTCGGCTCAGCACAATGGAGTAGAACCTCTCTCGCTATTGATAACTGTATTCAATGGTATGTTTGGGTAGTTACGTTTTTGAAATCCAGATGACAAATCTAAAAATTTTACCTCAATATTGTTACATCGATGTTTGTGTTTGTTGTAATGGTTATGAAACTCGTTTGTTGATTAGAGACCTATTTTTCCTTTTTAGTGAGTAAGGTAGCATTGAACTGCAGGTTAATTAATACTTTGGTGCACAGCAGGGGAGTAGCCAGAGGGGGGGGCTGAAGGGACTGCTGCCCCCCCCCGAAATGGGACCCTTTGCTTAGCTTACAATTTGATATTTAGCTTACAATTGAACTTTAGCTTTAAATTTATATAGGTAATTATATAGTAAGAATATCGATATTTTTCTTATTATACTCGATGATTTTCCTTCATCATGTGCCTCAGGTATCCCGCAGACAGAAAAAAAAAATGTATTTGATAGCTCGATTAAAGCAGAAACTCGGATGATCGGGACTCGGATAATCAAGATTTCACAGTATAAAAAAAAATCTAGTAGGGTCATTCCACGTCAGATCAAACAGTGCAGTTCACCACACCAACTCTGATTTTTCTCAAATTTTATATAGAGGATTTATAGGCTAAGACATCAACAAATCTCAATTTTGAAGGTTCTACGATAATTAATTACCGAGAAATTAATTATGAAAATTTTTAAGTTTTCTGCAAGATGCGCCAACTTTTTTCTCAATTCCTTAAATAACTCCTTACCTGTAAAAGTTACTGAAGTGAAAATTTGTTTCTAAGAGTAACTTTTTACGCTGATTCCAAAAATGTTATCGAAATTTGCGTATCTTCTATAGTTTATGCATGAGCACTGCATTTGCTAAAAAACATCATGAATTTTTTTCGGCATGTCTGATCACAGACACATGTTTTAATTTTTTATATGTTGTTAAGATGGAATAATCCTACATCCCAAAAAATTTTCATCTTGGCTTTCTGCTCAGGAGCAGAGAAAAAAAATTGTATGTATGTACCTATATATGAGGATTTTCATATGCAGCATTTTTACGTAAGATGAGAAAATTCAGAAGCGTTAGTCAATTTTCCTATGTCTTTTAAATTGATATCAGAAATTTAACTGCTACTCAAAGTATTTGCAAAAACTAGAAAATACGTAAAATTGCTTGTATCGGAAAATGTAAAACAAACAAACAACAAAAAATGCGTGTTTAAAATTTATTTCTTCGACATATATGTAAAAAATGGACAGAAGTTTCCGGTAGAGCTAATATAAACACACATCCAAAACATAATTTTTAGTTGCGAATATACCTGAGTATTGCACCCATATCTGATTTTAATTTAAAATTATATAAGTGATGTACAGACATGTTTCTCTTCTTAAGAAATTGTATACGATAAATAATATGTTGAACTAAGCTTATTAAACAGAAATGGAAATACGACAAAATAAGAAGAATAAAAGCTATTTTACAAACAGAAAAAACTATTTTATAGCTGACTTGAACATATTAAATGCGACAGTAATTTATTTAATTGTATCACTGTCAAGAGAATAATGTCGTCCAGTGCTACCTGTCAATGAAGGTGCTGGTGTCACACACAACACATGCTCAAAAGGAACAAAACAACTATCCTCTCTAGAAGGTCAGAATAGCACATTAGTCTTTGTATGTATCTGCATAAAAGTTATAAGTAGGTCTGTTTCAAAAGAATCTTTTTCACTTATGCAGCCAATGAACCAGTTGTCGTCGTATACTGCAGCTACATAAACTCCTGGTTGCAAGTCATCAGTATTTATACTCGTTGCACGTTTCTTATTCACAGTGAGACTAACCCTGAACCCAGTATTTTCATCATCTGTCGATAATCGATATAGGGTCAACTCACCATTGTTGCTTGGAACAAACCTGTGATGACTGCGAGTTCCAGGCACTGTTTTCGCAGTCCGAAAACGAATTTCCAAGCTTTTGGCATGTTGCTTAACATCAGCATGGGATACAAAAGAAAAACTTTATACCATTTATATTAGAATTTGCCCAATTAAATAAATCAAAAGGAGTAAGAATGTGGTTATCCTGTGTGGCTTGCAAACTTGCACGTGCTGCAAGCCTCTTTAGAGTGCCCCCAATCCCATCACATGGACTTTTTCCATGTGAGGTGGCGAAGAAGTTCCATTCAGCCCGGATATTAAACCATTTGTGCCTGGATATTTTTGCGACTTTCTTCGATTTTTACTGATAACAGAAATAATAGATAAATTTCTGATGTCAACTTCTTGAACAAGGGATGATTTCTTTTCAAATCATTATGCATAAAAATCGAAATATCAACATACTACTTGGTCATGTTAAATATTTTGTAGAGTTGAGGCTCAATACTCATGAATAAAGGCTAGGAAAAATAAATAACGTTTTCGACTACTAGCGAAAATGCCGTCCCAAAAAAGGGATGCTAGGCATAAATAGGTTAAAATCGTTCTCATGTAAACACAAATTAACAAAGTTTCTATAGTTTTTATACTGCGCACTTGAACCGTCACTAAAATAATGTATGAGTTTTAAACCTGGCAATACTTCTTTGATATATTGCATAATTACTTTTATAAAATAATGATCTGTAGAGGTAATATGTTCACGTTCATCACTAATGACACACATACTTAAGCATTTCAAACTTGTCTCTATTTCATTTTTGAAATAAAGTACGAAAGGGTGAAGTGTCCCAGTGGAAACCTTGAATAGCATCTTGGCAAACAAAAGAATAATTTTCCGAAAAGTCGAGTAAAAGGACTTCTTCTGTTTCAGCTGCAATATTTTCTTTAAGATTTCTTAAATACAATGATTGGGATTTCGTAGTGAAATGATGTATTGTTGCTTGATCTGCTGCTTTACACAACTCTTTCTTAAATTCTTCAACTGTTGATGTCAAATTCGCTAGTTTAGATTGTCCATTGTGAACCCACTGTTGATAGGCAATATTGTCATCAGGTTCCACGTTATTTTCATTAAATGTATCCAGAATAAACTGCTCCAAGGCTTCAGACCCAGGACAATTCTCACATCTGTGGAGTATACAATTTCTTGAGTCAACAGAGCATACTATGAAGGAGAGGAAGCTTCTGTACTCCATTTTCGTCGGTAATGCTGCAGACAGTAGCTTCAAGTTTTGATGAGTCTCACAAACACATACCGAATGAGCTCCGCGGGCAGTGACAGTAACACACCAAGGTGGTCGTAAAGAAGAAAATTTTGACAAACCGATTTTTAGTTGCGGATACCTTTCTTGGAAAGCCAAATGCAGTTCCTTTAAATTTACAAAAAGTAGTCGCTTTTGCATGTGAATTCTTGCGCCAGTTTCAGAATCTCTTACCGAAACAAATTCTTTCTTTCCAGGACACATTCTGGAAAATTCATCATCTTCGTAAAACTTTCTTACTTTTTCAGATACCTCATTGGAAATAGATTTTCCTTTTAATTTTTCAGGTTCTGCCAAAATACCATGATCCTTTTTAAGCTTTCTAGCCTTTTTGGCCATGTAAGTTGAGACACCAAATTCATAAGCGGTCTTCTGACAGCTCCAACTACTCGGTACAAGTGTTAATAATTTCAAAACCTCTTGTCCAGATGAGATTTTACACTTTTCTTTCAAAAGTTCAATGAGGCAGTCTAAATCTTTACAGTCATTACACTGCTTTTCGTTTGATTGATGCAGAGTCTCTAGAGGAACATTTAGCTCTGTTGCAAATTTCTTCTGCAATAGTGAACATGCCTCTGCTGATTTTCTTTTTCCATAACTTTGACGTTGTTTTTTATTAATCCCGTGCAACTTGACAGGCGTGCATCCAAGATTTAAGATACTTATATTCAAACTTTCAGTGCCTTCTGGTATAAAAAGTTCCTGAGGTGCACTTTCAGTCTCAAGATTCCCAGGTTTTGAAATAGTTTCATTGAAACTTCCAGTGCCTTCTGGTACAGAAAGTTCCTGAGGTGTACTTTCAGTCTCGAGATGCCCAGGTTTTGAAATAGTTTCATTGTAGCATGCTTTAGTTCCTGTTATTCGAGTTCGACACTGGGGACATAACTTTTGCCCTAGTTTAAGATTGCTGTGTTCTTTTGCAAATTCCGATGACACAGATCTCAAACTCATCTTGATGCGTCTACTATGAGACTGAAATGGATTACAACAGTACCTTTGAAGTTGATCATACGATGAAAGCAACAATTTTTCATGGTGAAAACAAATAGTTGTATTATTATTAAGTTGCTCACTTTGCACGTCAGACCTCAGTGCAATTAGTTCTTTTTGCTCTTCTGTAAAACTATTCCATTTAAAAAATCCCGTTTGCCGTGAATAACTGGTTACATGACATTTATTTTGCAATATATCACCAAATGTGCAATTTGACAATGTGCCTGACATCGCTATGCTACTTGTTGTGAAATACAAATTTAATACAGTGTACAGTAAAACCTACTTTAAATTGCTGTATCCATCCACAAAACTAGTCAAAGCACAATTTTGTTCGCAATCTGTTAAAGGTAAATAAGTACTGTAACTTACAGGAATTCAATTCTTTCAACAAACTTTGTTCCTTCTATTGACTTGAATGTCATACAGAATTCAAAAGATTTATTGGTTGATGGATGATTGCCAAAAACAGCAGGATTAAATTAAAAATAATTCTAAATTTTAACTTTAGAATTCTTTTTAATTTAACACTGCGTGTGACATGCATTTTTTGTTGTTTGTTTGTTTTACGTTTTCGGATGCAAGCAATTTTACGTATTTTCTAGTTTTTTCAAATACTTTGAGTAGCAGTTAAATTTCTGATATCAATTTAAAAGACATAGGAAAATTGACTAACGCTTCTGAATTTTCTCATCTTACGTAAAAATGCTGCATATGAAAATCCTCATATATAGGTACATACATACAATTTTTTTTCTCTGCTCCTGAGCAGAAAGCCAAGATGAAAATTTTTTGGGATGTAGGATTATTCCATCTTAACAACATATAAAAAATTAAAACATGTGTCTGTGATCAGACATGCCGAAAAAAATTCATGATGTTTTTTAGCAAATGCAGTGCTCATGCATAAACTATAGAAGATACGCAAATTTCGATAACATTTTTGGAATCAGCGTAAAAAGTTACTCCTAGAAACAAATTTTCACTTCAGTAACTTTTACAGGTAAGGAGTTATTTAAGGAAGAGAAAAAAGTTGGCGCATCTTGCAGAAAACTTAAAAATTTGCATAATTAATTTCTCGGTAATTAATTATCGTAGAACCTCCAAAATTGATATATGTTGATGTCTTAGCCTATAAATCCTCTATATAAATCTGCGCAGCGAACATTACTCAAAAACACTAAACACATTTTCTGCTCCTTAATGTTCATTAGACACTGCGGCCCCACCAGTAGCATAGCGCTAGCGCTTTGTACTGGTAGACGGAAGGTGTCTGGTTCGAAACGAGGTCGCGACCGTCGACCTAACCGTTCGAAATTTTCCCTGTTTTTCTGCGAAACTTCATGTAAATACGGGTTAGGACCCCTTAGAAAGTCCTCCACGGAGGGCAATCCCACCCCTGGCCTAGATCCCTAGAGTAAATAATCGGTCGTAGCCTACATTTCCATTTCCATTTTACACTTCCATAAGACAATGCAAAAATCCATCTGAACTCAAATATAAAAGAAATTGCGTGTAGAACTGAGAAAAAAAAACTATATTTGCTAATTAAATTTGCTACAGTAAGTTTTGGGGCCAACTGGGAAAAAAAAGGAAAAAAATCACGCTTCAGTTATTTTTATAGATGCATAACACTATTTTATTTATTTAATTATTGTCGTAAATGATTTCTCGCCTCTTCCCCTACTTTCCAAAATATTGGAATGTCCTTGGAGGTAGGCCGTAAAACAAACGTAAAACGAGTGTGACTGACGTTAGTCGATATAAACCTAGCCTATCATTGGCACATACTATATCCACCAATATACTTAGCGCGCGTAAACCATTCAGACATTGTTGTTAGACTAAAGCGACTGTAAAAGTATATTGTTCCCCTCGAACAGTTTGACGTAACATTTTTTGTATACAAGGTTATTAGAAATTAATGTAAATAACACGATAATATATATTTATTATATTTTTAAATGCTTAGAGTAAATCAAGACTATGTAATATTGTACTTTTGATCTTGGGACTAATTTAAATAATAGAAATAATGTATTTCCGACCCTGGGACTTTCATTTACATATTGGAAATACTGTTGGAATTTAAGTGAGCCAGACATTACCTCTTGATAAATGCTCTCTAGAAGTAATAGCACATCGATAGATTCGGTTATGAGCAGAGATGTGAAATTTCTGGTAATTTTAACGTGGTGAAAATAAAAAAGATTTTTCCTTTTTTTTTCTTTTTTTTTTCCTCTAAAAATTGGAAAAATTCACTTTTTATATTTAAAAGTTTACCTTATAATTATTTTTTCTTAGAAAAGAATAAAGTAATAAACATTTTTTTATTTATGCAACAATATAAGCGTTAAAAATTTAAAAAATTTATGCAATCAAAATTTTTTCAAAATATGAATGTATGTAGAGAGCTTTAACTATTACAAATTTAGCCCTTCTGTCTCAGAATTGTCGCTAGCTTTTGTTGTTCAAAACTGTATTATAGTCTACTGAAATCCACATTTGATTGATGGCCCCAATTCATTCAAGCTTGGGATGGGCATATCCCTTATTAAACTCATTTTTGTTATGTTTGTGTGACATTTTCCACATAAAACTGTGATATATTATTTTTCCAAGTATGGATTTTTCCCAGCGACATTGTTTTATTTTGTTGTTGTTGTTGTAAATCATTTTTGCGTTTTATTTATGTAAACTTCTATGTTGCAGTCAATACATAACTCTTTTGTGCACATGTCATCCAAATTTGGTGTTTCTACATTTATTCTTTTGAAAATTAGGCGCAAAAAAACGGTTGTTCCTTAACTTATGCAGGCCAGTGTATATTCTTCTTCTGGTATGATAAAATTAAACTTGAAATTGAGTTTTTGGGATCAGGTGTGTTGCCATTTAAAAAGAAGTGTAAATGTTTCTTTCATTATAACTCATTTTGTAGATTAAAAAACTATCTGTAACGTTTCATTACTACTTCAATAATTAAGAATGTTATAAAAAATAAATGATTTCCAGACATAAAATTTACTATCGTTAAAAACTAATTTGCTATTAATTTTAGAAAAAAATATGAAAGATTTCAGAAGAGCACTTTGAAACAAAAATAAAAACTGATTATCCTTTTTCTACTTTTATTTTTACTGATTAGTTTTTATTATTACGAAAATGTTATCATTACGTGTAAAAAAATAAAATATAAGAATGATAATAATAATAATAATAATAAAAGAGTTATTCTGTTCAATTAAAAATTACCGTAATATTCAATCTATATTACCACATTCTGAAAGCAAAGTTTAATTCTATAATCCGTATATTTTCTATAATCCAACTGCACATTCATTCATCCAGCTGTATAAATGTTGCCAATTTAAGAAATATACGTTTCTTTCATTATTTTAAAAATATTGAAAAAATTCAAAATCTTGTATTATTTTGAATATTTACTATATTAAATCAAATCACTGTTAGTTGACTTTCACTGATCTAACTAATCAATTAGCTAGATCACTAATTCGATAGTCTCTATTTGAATATATCCATATAAATCTTCTATTACTATTAAAAGTTTATAATAATAAATCTTTATTTTTCCCTAAGAAATTTTAAATTAACATATCATTATTATTTAATTGCTTCTAATATAAAGGTAATTAAAAGCGCGGTTGAGGATCCATGGCGCGAACAACCCGATAGAGGTGGCCCCTAAGATTTTCGAATGCGTTCAAATCCGGTGAGTATGCTGGCCAGGGGAGTACGGTAAACTCATCCTGGTGCTCTTCAAACCACGCACATACACTCCGAGCTGTATGACACCTCGCATTGTCTTGCTGGTAGTGTCATCATTCTGGGGAAAAATAATGCGCATGTAGGAGTGGACATGGTTCCCCAAGGACAGATGCGTACTTATGCTGATCCATCGTGCCGTCCACAATGATGAGTGCACCCAATGAATGCCAGGAAAACATTCCCCAAACCATAATGCTCCCTCCTCCAGCCTGGATCCTTCCGGCAATTGTTGCAGGGTGTTTGCTTCAGACGTTTCACGCCGTATACGCCGTATACGCCAAAGTCCATCTGTCCGATAGAGCATAAAACGTGATTCATCGGGAAAAGCCACCTGTCGCCACTCTGTGAACGTCCAGTTACGGTACTGGCGTGCAAATTCCAGCCTTTGTCGCCGAAGAAGAGCAGTCAGCATAGCTGAATTAACCAGGCGTCTGCTGCGGAGGCCCATGCATTAACCATGTCCAACCGTTATTGAGGATACACGTTTGGTATCCCCTTGGTTCATCTGGGCGGTCAGTTGCTCAACAGTTGCACGTCTATTCGCTCGAACGCATCTCCGTAGCCTTCGTTCACCTCTGTCATCTCTGTGCACCACATGTGCCACGCCGCTGATTTTGGATAGTGCCATTTTACCATGCACAGTATACTTTTACCACGGCGGCACGCGAACAGTTCACAAAATTTGCCATCTCCGAAATGCTTCCACCCTTGGCCCGAAAGCCAATAATCACGACCTTTTGGACGTCGGATAAATCGCTACGTTTCTGCATTACGCCAACGAATGAAATGCTTTCCTATGCCGTGGGACATCCTTTATATACACTCCACTGCAATGTGCCACACCTTCTGTGATTGGTTATTTCACGTTGACGTCGAAAGTAGGTGGTGGTCACATTAATGTGACTGGACTGTGTATTTTGGAATCTTATTTTTGATTTTTAGTAGGAAGGTATCAGTTAGTTGCAGTTTGAGTAATACTTTGGTACACAGTGAAAATAAATTATCTCGCTTTGATCTTACAGTTCATACTTTCTAATTTAGTGTTTTCGTGAGAGATACTAAACACGAAAAAATATATATTTTTTAAAAAAGCATTAGAATGTAACAACATAAGGAGTACTATAAAATTCTGAATACAATATTTTATAAATGAAATTTCAAATTTTCCTATTTTTCCCAAAGTTCTTGTGTGTAATGTTACAGCGTTTTCCCTCTAGCAATATTTTTCGCATCTATTAGTACCCTTATACACTCCTCATCAAACCATTCTTTAGTTTGTTCTTTCTCCCTTTTCAAAACTACCCAGCAGCACCCAAAATAGTTTCTTTTAGGCTATTTCACTCTCAATCAATATTTACGTTTAGGTCTAAGTTTAACATCTTTTCTTCCATTTTAGATCTGTATTCCAGTTCTGTGTGACTGTCTTAATTTTTCTAAGGAAAATCTGTTTTCCGTGAAATTATAGCTTTTGACCATGAATATTCTATGTCGAAATATATCGAAACAAGGAAGGAATGGTCATAGTCACAATTAGCTCCTCTGAAAGCTGTTACATCTTCGACTGATGTAGTAGCCCATCGTTTTGAAATCAAAACAGGGTTATGCGGAAACTCATATTTTATTAAGATATCTCGTTTCGCATGCTATGTTTCCTGATCAAATTCAACAGATAGTTCAAAACTTCGATTAGTTCGGTCTGGAGTAAATTTAACTCATTTTTACTAATGAAGCTGGTTATTTAATTCAATTTTACTGTGGAGCATAAAAGAATGACTGTAATCTTGAGATACTTCAGAGATAAAATTTGATTTAATGAGCTAAATTGTGCAGTTAAAGAATAAATGACGATTTTGATGCTGCAATTTTGATATTAAGTGCTTCAACCTCAATACTTAGTACCTTAATCCATTCATACACATTTGCCGTTCATTATTTTTCTGAACTATGCACCTAAAGTTAACGAAAGTAACGAGATTATGCAAAGTATAGTACTTCTATAGCTACTCCATCGAAAAATGCACAATTCATTTCGAAAAATTGCTTTCTCTTTAAACTAGATGTATTTGGAAGTTCGATGAATTATTTAATTTATACAAACAAATTTAATCAAAACTTATAAAGCAAAATGTATTTTTTCGAAGGCTTTCCGTTCAGAATTTGGTGTAACAAAATACTACGATAGAAAGTTCAGCTTTAATTACCTATTTACACCATAGAAATATCACACTATCCCTTTAATGCTACTCATCATGAAATTCAGTTGCAATTGCCATTTTTTTCATTTGAATCTAATCATCTCCATTCTCTCCACTCTCCCCTCCGTCCTCTCCAAAAAAATGTATCTGGTTATTTGATAACCAATAAAATTATACAAGTAAGATTACGCTATTAGAATGTTTCATCGCTCGTTGCCTGCCTGTATATATATTTATAAATGGAGAAGGAACTTTCAAATGATTGAAATAATGAAAATACAAAAATATATAGGAATTTTCAGTTAGGAGCTAAAAAAAACATCTTCATTCGGAGTCACAAAAAGCTAATTCAGTGTATTATAATTAAGCTGTAAGTTAAGTTCTGAGCTTATTAAAAAGTCGGTCAGATCAATGAGCAAAATTTCTTTTCTCATATAGGAATAAAGATTTTTGTGTTAATACTAAATTGCACTTGGAGCATTTACGAAGCAGTGAAAATATTGAAAATATATGCTAAGCTGTTCCAGTATAATGGCAATTTTTTACGCTGTACTGAGAAATTACTGGAATAGAGAGGAGGCCTGAAGTTCTAATTGTCGCACAAACAAAGGAAAGCTATCGTTTTACTCCCGCAAATGTTCTCTACTATTCTGTATAGTAAATTTTGTCAGGGGTTCATCTACATAGTAAAATGAATTTTTTTTAAATGGGCGGGCACTTGCTTTTCAAACATTCTCCACTACTACGACCCGAAACACTAGCCATTCTATTATGGGGGCACCCAACGGGCAGCTATATAATTACCCCCTATGAAGGGACGGACAAGTTAACATCCATGCCCAAGCCGGGATTCGAACCCGGACCCAAGGCGTGATAGAATGGTTCTTTAGCCACTACGCCACCTGAGCGGCTAAAATGAATTGTCATTTAACAGAATTTGAAAGTTCAATGATGACCCTATCTTTTCACTTGATATTTGAAACAACGTGTCCAAAATGAGGATGATAATAGTAGTAATAATAATAATAATAATAATAGTAAATAAATAATAATTAAATTTCAACAAATAAGGTATGAGATGAAAAGAACTGAAAAATGACATGCCTCTCATTAATATTAAAGAGGAATTTAAAACTTCAATTCATAACTCGTAAAACACTACACAAACATTTCATTACGTTTTATTTCAAAATACGTGCGCAGTTCGATAAGTCCGTGCAAAGTCTAAGCGATGGCTTCATTATACCGTCGCACACCTTATCCGTTTCTAGCAATCTTTGGAGATTCGTTGACGAATTTTCTTTAGGATGTAAATTTTTTTTTTTTTTTTAATAAAAATTTCCCAAATGAACACATTCTCTCCCCTCCACCAGAAGAAGAATTTTCATCCCTGTGCCCTTGCAACGTAGAAAGGCAAGTGGTTGATAGAAAGGAAGGTGGTTATGTCCATGGCTCTCCATTAATCTCCAGGTCCATCTCCAAGGATTGCTAGAAAACGGATACAGCTGTGTGACGATATAGTGAAGATATCGTTTAGACTTGCACGGACTTATCGAACTGCCCACGTATAACATAGAAAACTCAAAAGATAAGGATAACGACTTTTTTTTATTATAATTTTTTCATATTAATTACACATTATTAAATCATACTTCAAAAAAATCTAAATATCTTATTTCTGTAATAGTTATTCAGATTTCACGCAGTTTTAGATTTTTTCTGCACTTCACATTTATATATGATAGAAAATAAGGCCTGCCAAAATTCGGAGGCGTGGCACTTTGGCTGTGAGTGTGAGAAATATATGGCTATATTAAATACTCAATTAATAGAAATTTATACATATTGACTTTTTTTGTCGCTAAAAATTTACAATTTTTATTGCCAGGGGCGGCATTCTAAGTCGAATTGTTTAAGTACTTCTTGTATTAACAAAGAGGAGGCACAAAATTTCAAAAGCCGGTTCTGATAGCTGGTAGTTGCTACTTAAGCCTCAGAAAACAGTTGAAGAAAATAATGACTTTAAATTATATCTTAAATTTTAATTTTATTCTAATTGAAGCAACTTTTTTTAAGATTTATGAGTACCTCTATGTTTTCTTTTTCTTGAAATGAACTCTTGAAATGTAAGCTCTGAGAAAAGAAATAAAGGAAAAAATACGTAAAACTAGGTATTTTTATTCTGATAGAGAATGCATTTTTCAAAACATGACACGGTATAAAATACGTCATGTAAGTTTTAGAAAACCAAACTTGTCAGATAACAACCACTTTATCTCGCAAAAGGTCTTTTTCAGCATAAATTACGTTGTGCGATCGATTCATTGAAATGTTGATTAAAGGTCCATGCTATTTTTAGTAACACTTTCACAATCAGGTTTCAGGAGAATAAAAAATAATCGCAGACTTTTCAAAAACAGGAGCTAAAACTTCGTTTCCTTTAAGTTTAAGAAAAAGAAAATTTCTAAAAATAGGCTAAAGAGTGGGGAAAATCTTTGAGAAACTACATCACGTACTGGAAGGCACTGAACAAAAATACTGTGAATCAGCAGTTTTATTTTATTTATTACGTTTTGGGTGATATGTGTATCATGCATCTTTTACAGGGTTGTTGATAAAATTTTAAACACGACTTTACTGTCAAAATGCATCAGTAACAGTAGAATATTATTGCTACTGTACCATTGATTCTCTTATTTGCTTAAACTAATGCAACAAATACTGCCGCAATACAGCGCGAATACTTTCGGTTGTGACAGAAGATGTCTTAATATAGCCCATTATTATGCAGACTTTAAAGTTGTAGGGAAAAATTTCAAATCAAAATTTTAAAATTGTGAGGTTTCATCATCTGTAACATTTTTGAAATAGCCATCACTTCAATATTGGGAGCGTATTTAATCAAGAAGTATAGATGAAATATTCCCTCAATGTTTGTTTCACTGATTTTTTAAACAGGAAATATTTTAATATATCTCAAATATTTGGTAATTACCCACATACAGGAAATATTTTCAATATATCTCAACTATTTAGTATTTGAAGCATTTTTTTAACTTAATATGCTGAAAGGGAAAAAATCAAAGTGTGACGAAAAAGGTTTATTGAATTTAATCCTGTTAAAAGCAGTGTTGGTGTAATTAATGACAAAATTGGTATTTAACAGGGCATTATTATGTTTGTTATATACTAATTGCAATTTAGTGCATTTCCTCGAACAACTATTAGATCAAAAACAAGTGAGAAAAATGGTCTGTGAAAGTGTGTAAAGTGAAAATTTTATAATATTTTATGAGGTGCTTCTTTTTAAGAGAGAAAATGTAGGCACGTACTTTCAGCCAATTATGGCCAACCTCAAAACTACTATTAAGATTGCTCAGGTCAGTCTTGATGTGTTTATTAGATATTATAAATATAGATGTTTTTTTATGTGTTCCAGTTTAGAACGACTAGTTCTTTTATACAATGTCAAATTTAAAAGGTTGTAGACAGGAGTATATTTGGAGGGATCAGTATCCCCAGCAAACACACACATGTTCTCTGAACGTCTATTAACGTTCAGAGGGTCTGTAGAATAGAAATGCAACTGTTTATTCTGTACTATTTGATTGAGACCATAAGGGTGACCGGTGTTGTGAGAATTGATAAGTTGTGACTCCAAAAATAGCCGATCAGATACATTAGTTTGTATCGCAAGAATTCCAATCATAATATTTTTAAAAGCGTGTGAGTGAAAGTGAGAATATCCAACATTTGTAAGGTGACTGTTTGATAAATAATTTTTAGCATTGTTACGGTGCAGGTTGATGCGCATGTGTAACGGATTACGAGTCTGTCCAATATAAGCCATGTGACAGATAGTGCGGGTAATTTTATATATACAATTATACATTTTACAAAACTTATAATATTTTTTTACCATTATCAATTAGGTCTTTAGAAGCATAGGGCAAGTTATGCATTTATTAGAACACAAATGTTAAATAGGAAAGAATGCCAGTCACTACTGTAGTTTTTATAGGATAAATAAAGTTTTGCCGATCCAAAGGACACCTCATCATATGATCCAATGTACCAAGCATGCGAGCTAAGTAAACCCTTATTATGTAGCCCACTTTAACCAGTCACGAAATCCACATAGTTTTATCCATATTGAGTGATATTATACTGTATCAGAGTATTTGAAAAAACACAATTCAAAGCAATGTAAGGTTACAAAAAAAATATATATATAGTAAAGTTGGATTAGTGAAAACAATAAGAATTTTTTTTAATCTGGACTAAAAATTAAAGGCATCTAGGGTAATCTAACCTCTGTAACCTAAAAGTGAACACAAACACAAAATAATCTACTCTAATAGAGCATAATATGTACACAAAGTAGTGAATGGCATAAAGCAGAATAAACTCATAGATCTAAATACTTTGCTATACAGAAATAATAAATTATAGGCCAAATACTAATAAAATGAAAATTTATCGTATGCCTATTTTTAAGTACAGATGGCAACACTATCTTAAAAAAGTTTCATACTTAGCTAGTGCAAGAAATGATGTAATTAATAAGTAAAAAGGATATACATCGGATAGGAATACATATACGTAAAAGCCATTGTATATAAGTAAAATATAAGAAAAGACACTAATGCATTAAAAAGAAGATGTAAATTACATAATCGTAAACGCGCAGATGCAGCTAAATTTATGACATGCAAGCATTAGTATGAAATTTTATTACCAAATGTTGGAGATATATATATATATTGATTTCCTTTTAGAAGTCACGTGTTTTGATGTGAATTTTTTACCTCCATATCTCGGAAACCAGCGCATGCACTTTCAAACCGAAACCGTCATCATGGATGGGGGGGGGGGGTGCTACCATACCATTTACCCCCATGGGGCTGCGTTAGTTAGTTGAGAAGTTTTAGTAGCTCACACAAAAAAACCTTGTTTTCTTTCATTATATACATCGATTTGGCTTTGTTTGAATAAATTAATATATCTGAAATGTGCTTATAGGGAAGATTTCGTTACCATCGAGCTTACTCCATGAGAAATTTTTTGTGTTTTGCTGTAAAAGTATTATTAATAATACGCATACAATTCTCTTAAGGCACATAATACTTAACAATAACATATCTGTATTTCGTAGTAATCAATGCATAATTCAGCAGTTAGAGGACAAGCAGACATACAAACAGATATTATAAAATCTTTTTGACTTTCCGAGAAAGTAAAATTAGCCTTTACAAGTTACAAGACTTAACGCGTCACCATTCAGAATATGAAATGTCTTTACTTTCGTTTATTAATTTCGTTTTGTTCTTGAAAGGGATTATCGTCTGTACTTAAAGTGTACTTAAAACAAGATAGAGTTATAATAGACCCTAATGTGTTGGAATTATTTTGTGTGCTCCTGCAAAAGTACTATTAGTGTTACAAACACTGCATTATTCGCATCAAAGTGCAAAATATTGCTTATAACAATAATATACAGAGTGTCACAAAAATATAAAGCAAACTTTTAGGGAGATAGGATACATAAAAAAAGGATTCCGAATCGCATAAAAATGTGGAGTCAAAACCGTTTTTTTCATACACCGGTTAATAATCACTCCCTAAAAGTTAAATTGTTAGTGAAATTTCCAATAATGCTTCCGGAAATTTTAATTATTTTTTCGTAAAAAAGGCTGAACTAAAATTATCAGGATAAATAACATTTCCTTTTGAACGTTTTAACTGTCGGAGAAATACACTATTTGTCATAATACGTGATAAGACGTTAACTAACACTTCATTAATTTTGTGAAGCGATTATTAACCGGTGTATAAAAACAGTGTTTTTGACCTCCGTTTTCTATGTGATTTTGAATCCGTATTATGTGCCCTACCTCCCCTAAAGCTTTATCGCTATATTGCATCCATCGCTTATTCACGGTAAATTGAATCATCCATTACGTTAATTTTATCTGACATGAAAAACGCATCTTTCTATATTAATATTTGTAAGTAAAGTAGTTTTACTCCGGGAAAAGAGAATAAATGGATTTTGATGTAATCCGACACGTTTCTCACATTTGATAAGGTTATTAATCAATCGTGGAATTCTTTTCTTAACATAAGTATGCAAATAAATCAATGAAAAGCAGCCGGATAAAAGAGTAAAAATGAGTAGATGATGAGGTAAGGATAATACTATATGAGGATGAATTTCAACTCCCCATATTGAAAACTGCTGCTTTAGAGTTTATTAATAGCAAAGTAATGCTATTATTTTATTATTTTATTTTTATTAGAGAAAACAACTGGTAAATGTTTTATATGGGGTTCTGGATAAAAATAAATGATATGTATTCGTAAATGTAATGTGGCTATCCCCTCTTTTTCCATTATTTTGAATTTTTTCTTCAATAAAAATATACCCTATACTGTATTTAAAGTGAAATGTTTCACTTTCAACTTATAACTTTTTATAACTGCCACACAGACCATAATTATTACACATTCCATCACACACACACAAGCACAAATTTATAAATGTGTGTTTCAGTACTTTTAGTCGTTGCAGAATTTATTTTTTTTATGTTTTGTTTGAAAAGACCAAAACGAGAATTCAAAACTAAAAACTCTTTGTGAAAGATAATAAGCACCTGGCGTGATCGAAGATTCGGATATCAGCCCAGAATGTTAAAGGAAACAATCAAAAATAAGCTACTTTGCTATTAACGTAAACCTAAAGAAATGAACAGAAATATTTTTATTGCTCTACCCTTCCCCCCTTTCTGAAATGACATAATAACAAAATATAAGAAACAATTTTTATTTTATTTCGTTTTCATGGTACCGATATGAAAGGTTTTTTTAGAACATTTGGCAGAGGATTACAAGTACACACAAAATATATATAATATTTAACTATAAAGCATCAATATTTTTCAAAAGTTAGATATAGGATCAGGCGGGGTAGGTACGACCAGTTTTTGGAAGTTTCAACTTTATGAATTTTTAACTCTTTTAGTTAAAAGGGAAAACATTTTTTCATTAATTAGGGGAAAACTTTGGCCTTTTTAAAACGCATAGTAAAAATTTCTTTTCCGCAGAGTTATAAACTTAAAATTTAAGGGGGTAGTCGTAATTACCCAATCAAAATCACAAAAGTGAAAAAAATAGGGGTAGGTACGAGCACTTGATTTATTTTGATACTTACCATTACAACTTTTTTGGAGCAATTGAGACAGCCATTCCTGTATTTGTCTGTGATAAAAGTTATCCCGGTGGGGAAATAAATGATACAAATTCAGTAATAAAGTTCTCAATTATATTTATTTAATCAAAATGCCATATTGCTGCCAAGATGTTTCAAAAGTAAATCTTTTTTATTAAAGGGAAAATATTGACTGTAAGAATTGTTGAAAATTGAAAGAAATTCTTTAAGTAATGTTTCTTGACCTTTTAAGAGCAAAATAAAATAAAAATAAAGAAATAAAAATAATATCAGAATAAGAGTTAGTGTTCTTGTCATGTTGTAATGTTTTCATGATTATTTGATTATGAAAAAGTAACTATTTGTTTTAAAGAAATATTCATGGTCTAAATGAATTTTTTTGCGTATGTATGTCATTTAGTTTTATTACAGACTCTTATTTGGCATCTCTTGGCAGGCTCTTCTAGCTCTGTTCACAGGCTATGACAGTAAGTTTTAAGCATTTGAAATTTTTAAAAATGATAAATGGCAAAATTTCATTTTATAATATATTTTTAAGTTAAATATAAGAAATAAATAAACTATTTTATTTTTAGTGCTCTTTTAAGTGATATAAGACAAATATGTGCTTTTTAAATCAGAATAATTTTTCCTGCTATATTTTTATGCATGGTGGTAGTTAACCTCACTTTAAAAAAGACTGTGGGGTAATTACGACCTAAGATTTATAAATATTTAACTATATTATAAAAAATAAAAGCATGTCGGAAGATTAGCTTGCATAAAAAATTGTCTGTTGCGCCAAATAGCTCTGAACACCGAAGCGTCAAATCCGTTTAACGAAAATTTGTTTGTTCACAGTTGTTACTACCTTAAAAATACATAATATGAATGATTAAAGATATGTATCATGAAAAATACATATAAGGTTTATGCCAAATACTTTTGCGGAAGTATATCATTTATCGATTTTTTGAAAAATTCCGCTGGTCGTAATTACCTCACTTGACCCTACATAAAAATAAATCGTCTGTCAGTGCACTCGCTAGTTCTCAACATTCTTCTGTAAATAATTTTAAAATGGAAGTAATTACTATAAAGTATCATCTTAAAAGTTTACCAATATTCTGACAGACCATGTTCTAGATTTAATGAAAAGATTTTATACATTTAAGCTTCTTCATCTACAAATATGAAGTATTAGAATTTTGAACTTGCTTCCATAGAGAATAATTTAATTTATTCAAACAGGATATGGAAAATCGAAGATTTTGTTTCGACACTGTTCAGTTATATTTTATTGTGTTAAGGCAAACCTACATGAGGAATGTTTGCCAAAGGTGAGTGCCTTGGGTAGAGGACTTTTTAAGGTGTTCTAACGAGTACGCTAAAAAGTGTTTTGTTGAATTTAACAAAATTGGAAGTTGGAGGAATTGTTTGGAAGTTTTGTTTCGTTCATTTGACAAAAGTTTGCTTGATTCAACCAAATCGATTTAACAAAATGTCTTTTTTAACTAAGCAAACGTTCTGTTGAATGTAGAACGAATCAGAATCTTCCAAAACTCAATTTACGCATATGTCAATGGGCGATATGTGAGGCAAACGAAAGATCAGATTCTACAAGAAAAGTTAGTAACCTCCGTTTTATTATTCACTTGAACTTAGGGTGATATCAGATAAGACTTTCTAATCAATTAGGGATTCCTGATTTTTTCAGATTTCTGAGGTAAGTCTAATTATTTTACTTATTCTTTAAAATGTATATTTTTGTCTTAATTCTTTTATATGTATAGACATAATTTAAAGTAACTCAATGTCGGATTCGTTTCACAAAGTAAAGGCATTTGGTTAAATCGATTTGGTTGAATGAAACAAACTTTATCAAATAAACAAAACAAAATACCAAACAAATTTTGCTAAATTCAACAAAATAGACGAAGAGTATGTACGTTATAGTGTGTATATTAAATTTTTCATCTGACTTTATACATTATCAAGCTATACTTTAGCTTTAATTGAATATAAATCTCCAAAGTATTATACTTCACTTTATTAAAATGGTATTATTATTATTTTACAAGTAACTATACAATAACTGGCGAATTAAATTAGTAATCAGAGAGCATAAAAATAATGCAGCTTCAGAAAAGTGTGCTTACTTGATTAAATCAACTGAAAAAAGAAATGTTCTTTATGGAAAAAGCAATTTCACTCCGTAAATTCTGGGGGAAACTGAGACACTTATAATACACGTCTTTGTGTAAGTTTATTAAAAAGAAAGAGTCTGCGCATTATTTAAAATAATGTTTTTTTTTCTTTGGGAAAGGGCAATGTTGTATGAATTTCATTAATAATTTAAAGAGGAAAGTTATGAGTGTGGAAATATTTGACAAAAATTTATCTTAAATAAAACTTTCTATTGATTTTAGATTGCTTTGTTGTTTAAAAAAAAACTTTTTTTTTTTTACTTTAAAATAGTACATGCAACAACTCCAAACTCCGTAGGATGAATTTACTCCCTTTTAGCAATAAACCCTTCAATTGCAGGGCGAAATTTTCCGTATTTATTTACACTGAGTATGTTTGCTCAAAGCTGTTAAAGGAAAGAAAAGCATATAAAAATAAAAGAAAAAATATCCGTAAAAACTGAATATGAAAAGAGCAATTCAGTCTACATTCGCATGGAATAGAAGAAAAATATTTCGTAGCTTAAAGAAAGGCTTGGTTTAAATTTTACTGATGCAGATAAATTTTTATATAGCAGCTCTAAACATAAAATTATGTACTAAATTACGTAACAAGGTAAAACGTTTTTATTTTTATGCGTTTCTTTTTTCATATTTTTGGAACTGTGCCATCAGTTTGGAAAAAATGAAAAGAAATTGGATCAGTGCACCCAAACTTTTTCTAAAATGTAATATGTAAAGTATTTATTTATTTTTTTTTTTTTTTAGTTTTAAGAATATTCAAATACTGAATGCAAGACATAATGTTAAAATGAGTTATATATACAGAAAATTAGTTATATATACAGTTACATACATTAGTTATATAAAGTGAGTTATATATACAGTTACATATACAGAAAATCCATTATTACATAGTATTTATGTATACAAAAATGTCGTATGTTAAATATTAACGCTAATACTAAAATTTTGAAACATCAACATACAGTGTGTTTCAAAAACATATGGCAAATCTGCAAAGGGTTAGAGGGAACCAAGCAAGGCCAGTCTCGAAATACAGGCCATGACAGCCGAGAAATTCAAGTGAGGTCACGTGGTCAAAGGAGGGAGAGATTTTCCAGGTATGTCCGAGGGAAGAGCAGGTTATCGGATTATCAATTACCTTACCCACACCAACAGATAAGGACACTCGGCATCCCGCGTTCCACGCAAAATGATTTAGATCAAGATTGTGAATTTGCAAAATTGTATACCTGGATTCTTTCAGCCATTGGATTATTTGTTCCAGCAAATCATTAGCAGTTAGTTAGAAGTAAGTTGATTTTATATTCCTTATAAAAATCTGCATTTTTTCTTGTTAAAATGTTGATTCATCTTAATTATTGCATCACATTTCTTCTATTACAAGTTTTCGCTCTAATTTACATAACATGTGATTGTGTTTAAGATTTTATATATTTATTTATTTTGAAATTTTACATAAGTTACGATTACATGCAGCTTGTAAACATTCGGCTTACTTTCGAATCGCTTATATATTGCTTCTATTATCTAAGAAAAAATTAAAGACAATAATTGATCTACTTTAAACTGTAAATTTGTAATACTTCCATTTAAGTTATCTGTATCATATTTTAATAAACTTCAAGAGTGTTAAACTAAGTGTTAAAAATGGATAGATTAATTAAATTTATTAATATGTATTCTTTTCACAAAATCACAAATTTCATTTCATGAATGGACTATTTAAAATGATTGAATCATTTCAAAAACTGCTTATAATCTTATTGATATTTTCCCCCCAAGTACGTGGATTTTTTTAGGATTTATTATATTGATTAGGTTTTAAAGTATGCAACATTTTTGTTTTATTAATATGGATTTAAAAAGTGTGTTAGAAAACAGATTTTAAAGTGCTTTAAAAATCAGGAGTAATGCGAACTTTAAAATGACCATTTAAGCAATAAATGAGACATGTTATTTCATTATTTTTCTTTTTTTATTTTACTATGCAGGATGCCCAGGTATTGCTGTGTCCCAAACTGTTCTTCGAACAAGCCGGGAGAACCTTATACAACGTGTTTTCGATTCCCGAACGATGATGAAATGAAGAAAAAAATGGATAAAAAATATTCCCAGAGATTTCATCCCCAACAAAAACACTGTGGTATGCATGAAGCATTTCACAGAAGAATCAATTGTTTTAGTTGACAAAGTGATGAATATGAAAGAAAGTATCCTAAGTTGTCTGAGGATGCATGCCCAAGCATATTTCCGAACTGTCCTAGGTATTTGACTAAAGTTACTTCTGAAAGAAAAGCTACTATCGAAAGAAAAAGAAAAATGGAAAAACTGGATGATGACTTATTGGAGACCTTCTTAAAGGAAGATGAAATTAAATCTCTTGCGGATATTCAAGAAGGGCTGAAAAAAGAAAAAAATCGCGTTGGTGATTTTTTAAAGCAAAATAATATATGTGTGCATTATTGTGAAGAATGTATACATTTTTTGTTTCTCAAGTGCTGTGATCATGTGGAAATAATTAAATCTGTAAAAATTGACAAGAATCTGAAAGTAAATCTTTTTGAAGGTAAGAAAAATATTAATAATTTTCATTCAATATTAAATAACGATTTGCTAACTTGTTGGGGGGAATTGGAAAATATTTTATCAATAGCCAAAAATTATGAAATTTATCAGTCTATTAATGCAGAAAAAGATAACTATGCTAAAGCAATTGAATATTGGCGATGTTTTTCAGAAGAAAAGTCCAATTGTGACAATAGTGACTTAATTAATTTCATTTCTGAACAAATGTCATTAACAAATAAATCTGTACATGGTAGAACTTATAGTAGTGATTTAATGATATTTGCATATTGTATTTATATTAGATCAACCGCGTGTTATTTATATTTGTATAACTCAAAAATAATTATTTTACCATCTCTAAGACACTTAAAACGAATTTCTGCTAACTTAAAAGTTTCACCGGGTATTACAACCTTAGACAATAAATCATTTTTAACAGCAAAATGTAATAATTTAAAAGAACACGAAAAAATAGTTAATTTGTTAATCGGTGAAATATATATTAAACCAAGTATTTCTTATAAATCTGATAAGCTATTAGGGTTTTCAAATAATAATGATTCTATGTGTCCGGCAACAACTATACAAGCATTTATGTATACATCATTATTTTCTAAAAGTAAAGAAATTATCGCGCTGGTACCCGTGAGTAAAATGAAAGCAGAAAATTTGTTTCAGATGACAAAAGATGTATTATTGTTAATGGAAAAAGTGGGATTTAGAGTATTGTCAATTATTTCAGATAATAATCGTATCAATCGAAATATGTTTGTTAAGTTGTGCGATAATAATTCATTACAGTGTTGTATACCTCACATTTTTAATGAATCTGAGAAACTATTTTTACTGTTTGATAGCGTTCATTTAATCAAAAGTGTAAGAAATAACTGGATTTCCCATATTAATAAAACATTTTATTTTCCCAATCCCGAAAATCACAATGAAATCCTAAAAGCATCGTTTTCTGACCTTGAAAATATTTATGATAAAGAAAAAAATAGCATTTTAAAAACCGCCCCTAAATTGAATAATAAAGCTCTTTACCCGACCAGCATCGAAAAACAGAATGTAAAATTGGCCTTGAAAATTTTTGATAATACTAATTCTGCCTCATTAAAATTATTCTCCTCTCGTGAAAACAATTCCGATTATTTATCAACTGCGATTTTCATAGATGTTATAAATAAATGGTGGCAAATTATGAATATTAAACATCCCAAAAAAGGGTTTCATATTCGCTTAAAAGATGCTGAACCATTTGTATCTGTAAATGACGAAAGATTAGACTTTTTAAATCAGTTTGTAGAATGGGTTGGTTTTTGGGAGAAATTTAAACAAAAAGCAAGGCATGGCTGTTTATCAGCAGAAACGTTTTTTGCCCTTTCCCATACAACAAAGACGATTGTTGAGCTGATAAATTATGTCCTTAAGAATCTGCAAGCAAAATATATCCTGACTGGGAAGTTCCAAACTGATAATTTAGAAACTCGATTTGGACAATATAGGGGAATGGCCGGATCAAATTACTATGTGACAGTGCAGAAAATTTTAGAGGCAGAAAAAAACCTGAGAATAAAAAGTATTTTAAAACTCCATTCCGAAATTCATGGAGAAATAAAAATTAAAGATTTTATTTCTGTTCACGCACAGGATCAAGATTCAAATGACGTCGATGTACCATTTTTCGAACCTCTTTTGGAAACTCTGAATATAGAAAACTTGTCAGAAAATGATGTTAAAGTATTAATATACATTGGTGGTTATTGTGTTAAAAAATTAGGTTTATCATGTGAAATGTGCTTAAATTTTTTTTGTGTTAGATACACCGATTGATTTGGAAATTGATGATGAATATAATTACCTGAAAGAATTAAATAGGGGTGGGCTAAAATTTGCGACTACAACTGTTATAGATATCTTAAGCTTGTCTTTTCTGTGCTTCAAGAAAATTGTCTCAGGGGAATATGAAAAAGAATTCAATAAGTGTAAAAATCAATTTTCGGTATTTGTAAAACTCTGTAACTCAGGTGTAGAAATAAGTGAAATTTTACAAGCAGATGAGTGTTGTGAATGCAAAACTCTATTATTTCCTTCTGTGCGCAAAATTATTCAGATTTTTACAAAAATATGTTTGAGTAATTATTCAAAACAATGTAACGAAATTATTCAACGTACAAAAAAGGAAAAAAATTATAATGATGAAAAAAAATGAAAGAAAGGTTAAAAAATTTAAAAAATGATTTAAATCAGCATTGTTTGTATTATTATTATTATTGCTTTGCGAGGGGAGGGGAAATAAATCAGTATAAAATATTAAAATAACTATTTCCATAGATCTACAACAAAAGTATCTAAGCTAAGATTTCTGCACAAATCACAAATTTTATTCCCATGATTTACTTGAGAAACATTTGTATATAGCTAAAAAATAATGTAAAATAAATCGATATGAAATTTTCAAAATATGTATTATTGTGTTTGAAATGTAACTTTTACTTGTAATTTTCTAACTTTGTGTTTTTCTAAATAAAAAAATTTGACTCTGAACTTGTGTCATTTCTTATTTATATGAATCTAGTATTTTGAATTATAATCATGTGTTAAATTGTAAAAAGGTAATGGTCATTAAGTACATATGTCATATTTTATCTATTATTAATTTAGCTACCTATCTTTTAATAATAAAAATCTACTTACCAGTTACAAGTAAAAGTGCTCTATATATTTTATTAAATGTTTGTACTATTTTTAAGCTCTTTAAATAATTTAATTTTTTGTCCAAATCAAGAGAGAATGGATTAACTGTTTAATTATTTAAAGGAATTCTTTTCTTTCATCAACTGCTGAATTCTAATTAGATTTATTACATTATTGTAAGTTGATTTTTTCAATGAAGTAACTCTGTAAATTGAAACATTATGTGTAATCATTTTATTAAATTAAAACAGCAAATATTAATAATTTAATCTCAAACATTGACTAATGCAAGTAATAATTTTTAAGAGTTCTCTCATTTTATTAAATATTTTCCCCTTTAAATAATAAATATGGTAAGTAATGTGTAAGAACTGTGACTTGCCTTTCTCTATGAATATACAGTACTTCCAGATCACTCCCTCCTTTCCCCTAGCAGTGAAAACGCTGTCCTGGCCTGTACTATTCAAGATGGCCTTGAACCAAGACCATTTAGAATCCCTATGCAATGCAGAGTCAGACAAGGACGGATTAAAGGGAGGGGGGGCGGAAAGGCAAACATCCCCTCCGAGAAAAAAAAAATAATGTAAAAGATCCTGTTTTACTTCCATAAAATGGATTTATACATAAATCTTTCAAGACTTTCAGCATCTTTCAACTCACAAATTGTATTAATCAACCACTGGCGTAAGAGACCTTTTGCATATTCAAATGATTTTACTTTATTTCAAATGAAATACAGTTTACAATTATCAATTTTAGTTAAGTAGTTTCTGAAAATATATTGTTGAGTTTTCCAAAAGCTTATTTTAAATTTATAATAACACTTCAACGTTTTTTCTTCTTTGTTTCAAGTGATTAACTGGTGCACAGAGATAGCCTACATGGCTATACAGTGTGCCCCATAAATACCGCCCAAACTCTACACGGCCAGATTCCTCGATGGGAATCCGCAGTGAGCTGAAATTTGAATTCTTTTTTTTTAATGCTGTAGTATCAATCACGACATTTTCCAAATAAGACTATGAAATGCACGTTTAAGTAGCAACAATAAATAAAAAAAATTTGAAAAGAAGTAATTTAAAAACAAATAAAAGTAAGAGTAAAAGTATGCAGAAGGTTTTTTTTTCTTTCTTTCAATAGTTAGTACTTCTCTTTATTCGTTATTTTAAAAAGTGCTCAAAGGGCTATACCTGTTCGATCCATAGTTTTCGAGAAAAAGATGGAAAAACAAAGTATGACCTCACTTCCGGTGCAATGAAAGAACACTTTGTTGGATACATCAGCAGTAGTATTTGCGAATTATAAAGGCAGATGACGATCGGCAGATCTCACACCGTTAGATTTTTTCCGATGGGGCCATCTGAAGGAGTTGGTGTATCGACTACACAAATGGACTTACTCGCCTGCATGCTGCTTCTACTTCGGTGGACACCACGCTGCTGCGACGTGTGCAGTCGTCCTTTCCACGGCGCGTTCAAGATTGCCTCGATATGCCCGGTGAACACTTCGAACATCTGGCCTTATAATTCGCAAATACTGCTGTTGATGTGCCACATAAAGTGTTTTTTCTGTGACCGGATGTGACATTGTACTTCGTTTTACGTATTTTTCTCGAAAACTAGGGGTCGATACAATTCTTTAGGCGCGTTTTTAAAATGTACTCCCGACGAAGAATCTGGCTGTGCAAAGTTTGGGCAGTACTTATGGGACGCCCTTTGTAAGGACAAATCATCTTGGTTCCTTCTACCTTCATTTACAAATGTACCAGACATTTTTGGAGCACCCTGTATATTGTTTTTGTTTACATAAAATGGAAATCTTAAAGCGTTAACTTATTGAACTGATTTAAACTCTATTCGCTAACTAAATAAATAACTGTAATTACTAGCACTAAATTATCGTTATCATTTTAACTCAGTGTCTATTGAAAAAATGTTCATCTTTCAACGTACCATTGTGTGTACACTGCATGAAAAATCTCAGCCGTGCAGATAAATAAAATGTTTCACTAATGTCTTTCCTGTTAATATCATTACGCCTAAAAATTTTAATTAAATTTATGTACTAAAGACGAGCATAGTTCTGTTTATGGAAACTTCAAATAAAGGTAATTCGAGGGAAGATCCAAGTTTTCTGCTAGTATTTATGCTTCAAAAGATTTCAATACTGTCCTTCTTGTGTGAGGAATCTTATCCCAGTGTACACGTGGATTCTGAATTGGTGTTAATTTATCACCTTGATCACCATTATTGAATCTCGCGAAGCTGGTGAATAAGGCCCTTGTAATATTCATAATGAAGTAATGTTTTACTTTAAATAAGATATTAGCTATATAAATGAGTTTCGCGTTCTGTTACATAGGGCAAGCAGAAGCGGTCACAATCTGTAGTAATAAGAAAAAAGAAGCGCGTGTGGCAACTTCATCCTATACTTGGGAGAAGACAACGTGGTTCAGAAATAAACTAATGAACTTTAAACTTTATTTTTCATTTGTGTATTGTATATTATAGTCTAAAATATGAATGAAAAAAATAATTATAACTATTATATTATAAAGGTTATCATTTCATGCTTTTCTAATTAACAAAATACTTAGTATTTAAATGCAATATTTTACATCGCTTGTAATATATGTGTATTATAGTTTTACCTATCTTCTCTTATTTTTTAAAATATTAAGAATTTAAAGAAATATAATACACATTTTATTATCACACAGACTATGCCTCGAAACTACAAAACAAAACGGATCTGTAAGTTTCTTGTTCAAAATCAAATTTAATTCCATATAATAATTAAATTATTGCTCAGAATTAAATTTGTTGTTGTAAGTAAAGGATATTTTAAAGCTAAAAAAGGTTCAAGTGTGATTGGATTATGTACATCAATACAAGAAATGGTTGCACGAAGATTGCAGTAGTGATTATTTGTACTGAATGAAATGTTGTGCAGGCTAACATTCAAACCTGTATTCTTATTAGTTTTAGTAAAATAATTTTGAAAAAAACTAATTCAGTTTATAGATTTGTTTGTTTCTCCATAGTTGCTCTTAATTCATAGGTAATTTTCCAATGTTTGGGTTTTTTTTTAATTTCATTTAACATTAAATATTCCAATCAGGTATCTACTGGGAAAGCAATTAATAAGCTTAGATAACTAAATAACGTTTGAGCACATAATACTTCGAAACTTTGCGTCACTGTAGGAGAATTAATAGCTACGAAATGTTTATTTTCATTTCAAAATACAGCTTAGCAAGGTGCTTTCGGATTTTTCAGTTGATGGTGTTAGTTGCGTTATTAAAAGTGGTCGAGATTTAAAAAAAAAACTTTAAAAATCACACAACAACCGCTAAATCACTGCTGGGGACCTAATTAGAAGGGTTAATAATAGTTTATTTTATTTATACGTTAATATTTAATAATGTAATAAGTAATAAAAGAATAACTACCGGCATATCATTGTTTTTTTCCCATTGCAGGTCAACAGTAGGAGGAATGAATCGATATATTTGATCCCTAAAATATTATTTTGAATTCAGTTTTAATCATTTTTTACGCACTTTCGAGTTTTTAAATGAAAGTAAAATTTAATTAGCATATAGAGAATTTAATCACGGTGAAAAAAATGTTATTGAATTTTCTTAGAACTAATGAATAATTGTCAAGTTATGAAGGCCCAAACAATGCATTTTTTAGTTTCTAATTTCAAGTTTTAATTGTTTTAGCAACATGCAAAATTTCTTTCTCTCGAATAATATCGCATGTCCACGCTTATACAATTAAATCTTTCAGTTTATTTTAAAAACATTCATGCGTGACTATAAAGGAATTCTAAATTTTAAAAGAACTCCAATCTCCAATTTTTAAAAACCAGAAACTCATAAAAGTAATTTGCTGCATATTTTTTTCTTTTTTCCAGAAAAAAAAAGTGTATGCTCCAACACTTTGAAAGATGCACCTTCAATTTTACATTAAAATTGCGGAATGCATTTAAAATCCTAATACAACTTACGATCCTGTTTATCGATTTTAAAAGCTTCATTCTTTAATGCTAAGTTATTCAAGGATAAATTTTTCTGTGCAATCTTTGATTGTCATGAAACGAAACAACGTTAAAGTATGAGTAAAGTGGCTGTGCGAGTTACATTAAAAGTACGTAAAATATTCCTTGTTATTATATAAATTTAAATTAGCTCATGATAATTTAACATAATTTATTTTTTGGGTAACTTTATGCACTCTCGCACTGGAACTTAAGATAAATTTTTCCGACCACTGGTTTTCGATATGAGATGTATAATGTAAATGATGGTAGTATATGCATGTTATTTCTTTAGAAGAGACAAAACATTCTAATAATCGATTGGAATACTGAGGAGGTATAATTTATGCGACATTGTAGGTTTCGCTCATTAATTTAAAAATATGAACAAGGATGTGGTACTTTCATCGATTGCGTGTTACATAAGCAAGCATTCACGTAAAATCCGCAGCGAGGTGAAATTTGACTTTTTTTTTTTTAATGCCGTAGTAGCAATCACGGAATTTTCCAAATAAGACTATGAAATGCACGTTCAAGTAGCAACAATAAATAAAAAAATTTTAAAAAGAAATAATTTAAAAACGAATAAAAGTAAAAGTGCAGAAGATTTTCTTTTTTTCAATAGTTAGTACTTCGTTTTATTCGTTATTTTAAAACACGTATAATGTTTTTACTTGTATAACATGTATGATTTTAGCGAAAGTTTTGGACGTCTCCTTAATTTTAACCCTTGAATTTAGACTTTTTAATCAAGTTATAATACTAATAAATTTTCGTTAAAGTTCAGCAAAAATCAGATTTCCCCACGTTTTACATCGTAACAGCTCGTGCATTTGGAAGAGAACAATGTAAATAAAAAAGAACAAATTGGACTAATGGGGACTTTTCAAAACAAATGTTTTTGTAATCAAATGTAATTACATGAATTTTTTTATTACTCTAGTCATGAAATAATGCACGACGGGAAATTCACTATAACTGAAACGGAAATCGTCCGCACTCCAATGAGCGCCTCACCCTCTTTATTTTTTCTTTCCGAAAAAATCTACGGACCAAGATTGCAGTAAGAAATTTATTCTTTTAATCTTCTTTGTTTTTCTTTATTCTAATCAAGAGACTAAACAGTAAGTAAGTTTAATACATGATCAACTACATTAATTTGGTAATTTCAGAAGAATAGTTACATTCCACAATTTAATAACTCCCCTTAAAACTTCAACAACTCTACTCAGAATTAGGATCAAAAGTTTTCAGACTGATTTTGAAATTCAGTCAAATCCTTCGATTGAATTGGAAAATATTTCAAAACTCTTTTTACTTCGAGTACCATTATCTAAAGAAATGGGATTCACAAAAAGATCGTTTGCCATTGAGAACAAGAACACCTGGTCTGTCATGGATGCATCGATTTTAATCAGCATAACTGAACGTAGATTCCGGAGAGATGCCAAGATACATATTATGTATTAGCATAGAAAAGTGTGTTTATTGCGTTAATGGGAAAAAATGTATTTTGCCTCGAAATCTTTATTTTATTTTTAAAATAATATCTTTAAAATCAATGCATTTCTTTATTTGGCTCTTTTCTTCGGCTTATTCTACGTCAAAACGAATCTGTCATTTAATAAAACAGCTTGTGCGAGAAGAATATGGTTTACAGCATCAGACGTGCATATATCACTTAATTATTTTTTTTTTGCTATTAAAATATGTTCCGAAGCAATGTTCTTATTAATTATATCACTTCGTATTAAGTTCTTAGTGGATTAGTGCTATATATCTTTAGTATATCATTTGTAGTAGCCAACCATTAACCCCTTGGTCATTTTGAAAGCAGATTTGTTTATCTTTGCGTGAGTCTTCAATTCGTTATAAAATATTAAATATATTAAAATTTATATTTAAAAAAATAGATGAAACATTTGAGGAATTTTCGAAATTTGTGCACATCGACAGCGAGTGCAAATATTCATGGTTTCATAAAAACATTGCGACAAACGTTTAGGGTTTAAGGTACATAAATGTGGATTATGTGATAAGGCACATAAAAAAGGGATTCAGAATCATACAGCAATGCGAAATCAAAAACGATGTTTTCATACACCGGTTAATAATTACTCCACAAAAGAAGTTTAATTGTTAGTGAAATTTAATGTTACGCTTTCCCAAAATTTACTTTTTCTTTCTTAAAAAATACTGAACTAAAATTGATGAGTATAAGTAGTATTTAATTTTGAATGCTATAGTTATCGGAGAATAAACTATTTGTTATAAAACGATAAAATAAATCAACAAATATATTCAGTACATTTTGTGGAGTGATTATTGTCCGGCGTACGAAAAAAAAAAATTTAAAAATTTTTTTTTTTTTTGGACACCGCTTTACTATGTTATTCTGAATGCTTATCACATAAGCTACCTCATCTAAATGTTTGTCAGTATACTTTTGGGACAACCTGTTTTTCAAAAAGTTTAACGTACGTTGAAAGCAGTACTTGTTAATTAGAATACATGAAGATTTGCTAAGTAATGAATTACAGGAGCATAGCAAGCACTTAAGCTTAAAAAAGTGAGTCGGGCTAGATTAGAATTAAATATTATGTTTAGGCAATCGCAGCGCCACATAACCATTGTTTGTTTTGCACACAATTTAATCAAAGCTTCTCCTTAATTATTTATCTAAAAACATATTGTGAAAGAGACAAAATATTTAGCTTTTTACAAGACACAATAAAAATATCTTAACACAAACCTAATTCTTCAGAAAATATTTTCAGTTTGTTAGTTTCTAGTTGTTCAGACAATAAGTTTACAGTCGTTTGATCAGATGGTAAATATTAAGTTCGACTGTCTTTTCTCAAATTAAGTCCTTAAAATTGATTTTAGTCTTTATAAGCTTGTTTCTGTTGCTAAATTCTCATTGTTCAGTATCTTTTCACAACTTTAGTTTAGTTGTCTTCATTGTAAGTGAACTTTACTTCATTTTTATCGAAGCCTTCCAGCAACCGACAGAGGCAGCTAGGGTTAGTAGCGCCCGGGGACAACTGAAGATTTTGCGCCCCCCCCCCACACCTCCCCCCAAAAAGGGGAAGGGGGAAAACCCATAAATGTGCTACAAAAATCTGTAATATCATAAAATTATTTAAAATACCTTAAAATCCCCCCTTCCTTTCATGATTTCAGTTTGGCTTGTTTGCTGATTATAGCTACTTTCTTTTAACGTCAAAACCTTCTGTACCATATGTCCATAGAACGCCATACCATTTACCCATAGAACTCCATTATCGACGTAATTAGTTATGTAGATTTATTAATAATGATCTGGTATTTTCATCTACTTTGTAATCGAGTTCAACTGCACTTCATATAACTTGCTATACTAAATGCAAGTACTTATTTAAAAGCATTTTTTTGGGGGGGGGCGGGGGAAATATGATAGAAATAATCTGAGGACAAATTTTAAGAATAAAATATTTTAATTCATTAACTGATAATTTTCTATTTAAAAAAAAATCCCTTTTAACTCTCCACCTTCAAGGGGGGCTTTAGTTCCCTCTATTGGGGGTTGGGCATACGTCAGTGATACAAGAAAGTTTTATTCTTCTTCAGCAGTCGAATGAACTGTATTTAATATTTATGTCAGGTCAACACTAAACTTGCTTTATTTACCATGTATCTCGTCTAGCGATTTGCAGTTCGATGGATTGCACACCAGCTAATAATGAATGTACGTATGATGGCATTCATTTTCTACAATTCGAATATTTTACTGACCCGTCCCGATTATCAAACGGATCAAAATGAATTTTTTTCGGGCATTTAAAAAAAATTGCTGGCATTTGAAATACAAGACATTTTGAATTCTTTTCCAGTTTCTGATATAAACGGATATGTATATATATATATTTTTTTTAAGAAGATGCTCAAAACTTGTATTATTACTTAACGTATTAAAAGAACAACCTTAAGCACTGTAAAATTTTGAACATGAATTTTTATTTCAAAATTCATAATTAGCATTCAGCACTATAGAAAATTGCAAAAGTACAATATTTCTAACCTTAACTTGAAGGTTCTCTTGCCGAGGAGAACCAGAAACGCAGACTTTAAAGCAGTTTTTACAGTACAAATATGCAACTTTTTAAAAAGACAAGTACAGCAGAGTATTACTATATAAGGAATGAAAGCCAATCTTAAAAACCAAGTAGAAGCATATGAGAAAAAAAATCTCACGTGTACATTCAGTTCTCCTCAAATGCCCTCGAATTACGAGGGAGCATCCAGACAGTGGCGGCTAGTGGGTTATTTAAATGGAGATTTACAAAAAAAAAAAGTCGAAAATTAAATATACAGATACGACGCACCTTACAAATTAAAATAGATTTTCGTTTCCAGCAGTTAAAGGAAAACAACGCACGCAACTGAAAGAAAACAAGTAATATTTTGTCTTACATTTCGTCACCAAGATAAGTGTTAGCAAAGGTGCAGTCTTGATTCATTTTATTTCAATTTTTTGCCAAAGGATAGTATTGAAAATTGTCCTTGCTTTAGCTCCGAAACACTTCTTTTGCTCCCATCTTAATTAGTTACACTAGTTTGTAAAAAAAAAATATTCTAGTGAAAAAGGATAGAAATGAAGAAAATAATAAGAAAATGAAATAAAAATGGATTAACTAACCGAACGTAACAAACCAAGGGAAAATCCGGAAGAGATAACCGCAAAAAAGGTGCCTTTTGAACACCGAAAATGTGCGAACGAATGATATCAGTAGAGCCCTACTTCTTCTCAATTCTCTCCGCTTCTGTTCTCAGAAAGCGGATCAGAAGGGAATTTTTCCGTTCGCACGAGCGATCGATAAAAGGCTGCGCTGTAGTAACCTACACACAGTGCATTAGCTATAATAAGCGTATTTTAATAATAGTGGAGGGAAGGGGGAGAGAGTAGAACCCCCGTTTTAAATACACAAAAAATCTAGAAGTGTACTTAATATTAAAAAAATATAATTTTTCAATGTGTTTATTTTATATATTTTACCTTGGGAGTTCGCGTGCTCAGAGGAGAAGAGAGGCCGATGATCTTAAGATGATGAAATGAGAAGATGCCGATAATCTTAAGAGAAGAGAAGAGAAGAGAAGAGGAGATGAGAGGAGAGGAGATGCTGATGATCTTAAGATGATGAAATGAGAAGATGCCGATAATCTTAAGAGGAGAGGAGAGGAGAGAAGAGAAGAGAAGAGAAGAGAAGAGGAGAGGAGAGAAGAGAAGAGAAGAGAAGAGAAGAGGAGAGGAGAGGCCGATGAGAGAAGAGGAGAGAAGAGAAGAGAAGAGAGGAGAGGAGAGGAGAGGCGGATGATCTTAAGATGATGAAATGAGAAGATGCCGATAATCTTAAGAGAAGAGAAGAGAAGAGGAGAGAAGAGGAGAGGAGAGGAGAGGAGAGGAGTTGCCGATGAGAGAAGAGGAGAGAAGAGAAGAGGAGAGGAGAGGGGAGGCCGATGATCTTAAGATGATGAAATGAGAATATGCCGATAATCTTAAGAGGAGAGGAGAGGAGATGCCGATGATCTTAAGATGATGAAATGAGAAGATGCCGATAATCTTAAGAGGAGAGGAGAGAAGGGAAGAGAAGAGAAGAGAAGAGAAAGAAGAGAAGAGAAGAGAAGAGGAGAGAAGAGGAGAGAAGAGAGGAGAGGAGAGGAGATGCCGATGATCTTAAGATGATGAAATGAGAAGATGCCGATAATCTTAAGAGAAGAGAAGAGAAGAGAAGAGGAGAGAAGAGAAGAGAGGAGAAGAGGAGAGAAGAGGAGAGGAGAGAAGATGCCGATGATCTTAAGATGATGAAATGAAAAGATGCCGATAATCTTAAGAGGAGAGGAGAGGAGAGGAGATGCCGATGATCTTAAGATGATGAAATGAGAAGATGCCGATAATCTTAAGAGAAGAGAAGAGAAGGGAAGAGAAGAGAAGAGAAGAGAAGAGGAGAGAAGAGGAGAGAAGAGGCCGATGAGAGAAGAGGAGAGGAGAGGAGGAGAGGAGAGGAGAGGCCGATGATCTTAAGATGATGAAATGAGAAGATGCCGATAATCTTAAGAGAAGAGAAGAGAAGAGAGAGGAGAGAAGAGGAGAGGAGAGAAGAGAAGAGAAGAGAAGAGGAGAGAAGAGGAGAGGAGAGGAGATGCCGATGAGAGAAGAGGACAGAAGATGCCGATGATTTTAAGATGATGAAATGGGAAGATGCCGATAATCTTAAGAGGAGAGGAGAGGAGATGCCGATGATCTTAAGATGATGAAATGAGAAGATGCCGATAATCTTAAGAGGAGAGGAGAGAAGAGAAGAGAAGAGGAGAGAAGCGGAGAGAAGAGAAGAGGAGAGGAGAGGAGAAGAGGAGAGGAGAGGAGAAGAGGAGAGGAGAGGAGAGGAGAGGAGCAGTGCCGTAAAAATAGGGAGGCATGGCGGGGCGAATGCCCGGGGCCTCCACACGCAGGGGCCTCAAAATCCATACAGCTATTTTCCCAACCTCTCTTTTTTGTTGTTGTTTTGTTTATTATAACTTTTCAGATTTGCGCATCTAATATTTTAAACGGATCACCTAGATCTGTTTAATCAGAAAAGAAATAAGCTGCTTACTGCTTAGAAAACAGCTAACAGCTCACCCACAGATCCGCTGTATTACAATATGTACAGCTGATTTGTAACAGTTAAATTTATATGCCAGTATTTTTAGAGTCAAAGTTCTTTAACTAATGACCCTGTGTTCCCTTTATTTGTATTCTAGAAAAACATGATCTGGGCCTCAAAAAGCCACTTTGGAGCAAACATCCCTTTTGAGGGCACCCTCTTATATCTTAAAATTATCATATCACTTAGGTAATTTCAAGCAAAAGGCCTGTTTTTTCTTTTTTTACTTTTTTTGTAATTATTACTTACAAACATTTTATGCACTTACAAAGAATGTGCAGATGCATAATCAGTGGTGTACACTGACTTCCTGTAAGAGAAGGGAGTATGAAAGTAATGTTATGTTTAAAGTGTTCGGACTTTATGTTAAAAATGCATGGACACAAAGGTCGGGGGAAGTTGAATCCCCCACACACTATTTGTGTACGCCACTACGCATAGTACAGATATGGAGTTGTAGTTTTCTTCCACCCTTTTCTAGAAAAGGGTACTCGACTAAGTCTAGACTAAGTCAATGCTCTCGACTAAGGGTACTAGAGTAAGTCAATGCTCGAAAATTTTTTCCCTTTAATGAGGATCTAAATTAGGAATGGCATGGCATACAAAACTCCAAATGCAAAATGGCATGAGCTGCTTTTTCTCGCATATCTTAAAACTCAAAATTAAACTACTTAAATTGACACTATGGCCTTTAATTTTTCTCCTCTAAAAACCAACGGTCTGAGCCCCTCTTGCAAAATATTTTAAAATTTTTTGGCCGTCCTTTTCTTCTACTTGTGTAATATTCAGCGATTCCTACATTCTTTTACATTCATTATACAAATGATTCAATAATTATTTCAAAACTCAAATACACTCAAACCAAAGATGAAAATAAATGCTACATTTCAACTGGAATGTAAAATTCATTAATTACTTCAATATATGAAATAAAAAATACCTTTTTTTTACAAATCAAGTGCTCCATTAATGGCTGAAAACGCTTTTATTAGAAATAATACTACTTATATCACGAACACATAAGAGCTATATTGGTGATTTATTAATGCTCTTGTACCGTGTACGCTAATGGGAGCTGGTGCACGTAAAATCCATCGTGGCTCCAATGTCCTCCAAGTTGTTAAACGATACCTCTGGGTGTGCCGATTTCAGGTGGTGGTTGGTCCCTCATCTGAAATCGGTTCAAAATTAGGGACCAACAAGTACAAGTCCAACCCCCTCGGGGGAACTGGCACCACTCTATCCATGGACACGACGACAACATTAATGCTCTTGTGTTGTCTTGTGTTGTGTTAAGGTAAAGCTACCCAAGAGTTATCTGCTTAGAAGGAGTGCAATGGAGAAAACCGTCTAAAACTTCGAACGGCAGGACAAAACCCTGGACCTTCACACTTCAGCCATCTTACTATGTTATATGTTGAGTGTTTTATCCACTCGTCCACAGTGGGGCCTAATTTATTAATTTTTTATCAAGTAATATAATTTTGTAATTATTTAAGATGGGGAGAGAATACAGTTCCATGAGAAAAGGGACGAAGCGTGAGGAAAAATAACTTTGTGAAGTTTTGGAACTAATCTACTTCTAGTCAGTGACTTATTTATGACAAGTATACACTTTTGCCCGTTCTTTGTATAAAATGTCAAAAAACAAAGGTTTTTTGTTCTCAAATGGAAAAAAAAGAAGAATAGGGATTGGAGAAAGTACTTCATGTCATTTAAAAAATAATTTCTTCAGCACTGTGGGAATTGCGAAATGAGCATTTTTACTGCGTTCTGAATTCTTTTGTAGTTTTTTATTGTTTTCGTTCTAAAATATTTCAAAGCCTGAGATGAGTTGCTTTCCACAAATGCAAGAGCCCTCTCTAAAATTATTCTTATCTTATAGGCACCCATACTGTGATCCACTGCATAAAACCTACATTTAAGTATTATAAGCCCAGAATATGGCCGCCGATCAAATAAACCTGAAATAAAATCTAAGTGCGTTTTTTTATTCATTTTCATTTCCAGTTCCGTGCTTGTACAGACCAATCTCATGTTACTCTCAGGGATTTCCTGTTTGGACGAGCATAGTTTCCCTCGCGCTGCGAACTCTTGTGAACCTACACCCGAAGTAAACCCTACAGGGACTCGTAACTCTCAGAACGGTGCAACTGATGAGATGAGACACTCCCCCGTCAGTATGTGACAATCAGAGGGAAGCATGTTGTCGAAATGAACATCGTCTAGGTTCAAGCTGTGAATCACGCCGTCAGGTAAAAGTGACGCCAATGCTCTAAAAGAAAGTTTCCTGACCTTACAAAATTGGTCATTCATTATGTGGTGACAACCAGAGGCGTCGCTAAGGGGGGGGGGAGTATCCCTTCCCAAAATTTATACGAGTTGGCAAAATCCCGTTCGTCACTTGGGGAAAATTGTATTTCAAGTGGGAAAAAATGTATTTAGGGTACATTAATTTCAGAATCTTATTATTTTTATTACTATATTTTTTAATTATTATTTTCTCTTTTGGATCGAAACATGCAGTGGTCATGTTTCGATCTTAGGAGTATAAAAAGAACAGCTTAGTAAACTTTGGGAGGGGGGTCAGTTATGATGATGAATACCAGACTTGGAGTTGACCGAAGGGAAGATTCAAACGTGTTTCTCCTTTATTTAACACTCCGACGCTCTTCCTTCCATCCTCTTTCCAAGCCTTGGCTGTTAATGAATGCAGGTGTTTTTGTACCAGTCCCGGGTTCTTTGCATTGCTTCGTTTGTCATTCCCAAAAAACGTCTACATGTCCCTGGGTGCCCAGGCTTTCAGGCTGCTAAATTATCCCGCACACAGTCGGCAGTTCCTCCGATAATTATTTTGAACTGTCACTGCCACCTTTCTGAAGATTTTATCCAGATGTTTAAGGAAATGAGTTCATTTTTTTTCCTTTCTCATATACTTTAAAAGAAATGCCGCAGAAAATATACCTCAAAAAGGACAAACTATAACTAATTTTTCATAAGCCACAGAAAATCGATTTCTTGAATTTTTTCATCTTCTTAACGAAATTAGAAAATGTATCTGATTTTGACTTCCCAGTTTAACAGAAATTTTGAATTTACGGGTTACCAGTAAAACGTCCAAATCACTAGTTTACCACAGAGCTAAACTAGTTGAGTTAAAAAATACTGCTGCTATATAAATAATGTGATAAAAAATTCCTTTAATTTACAACCCTTTCAAGTGATGTCCACAGCACGGGCGGCGCTTGTTTCTACGAAGTCATAGGGACCACTTGGTGAGCGGGAAAAGGGGAATTATTAACGTAGTTTAAGACAAGAATACTCAATCAAAATTATTTTTGGTAACAAAGGTCATCGATTAAAAAATATTAATATCAACAAATAAAATCTAGAAAGATAAATCACATTGAATGCATTGAGCATACTGGGCCCTCCCAAAAGTCTTGATTTATCCCCATTAATTCCCAAAAATCTTAACTAACTTCATAGCCTTTGACTGAATTTGCAGAATTCACAAATAAGACAGGTGAAGAAATGGCCAAGCAAATTTGTAACATTCTACAAAAAAAGGGAGTTAATACATCTGGCATGATTTTCCAGTCATATGTCTTTGCCAGTTCAATGTCTGGAAAATTTAAAGGAGTGCTACAAAAAGTGTCAGAAATTGTCGGTCATCCTGCTTTGTACATCCCTTGCCAGGATCATGGAATCAATACGGCTCTGGAGTATAGTTGCAATACTAGCATAATAATAAGAGATATGTTTGGCACTCTTGAAGCATTATATATAATTTTTACTTCGAGTGCAAAAAGATTTAGACAGTTGCAAAATAAAATTTCCGAAGTTGAAAATGCATTAATCTTAAAAAATATTTCTAGAACAAGGTGGACGGCTAAAGCAGAAACGATTAGAGCTGTTTGTTAATCATTTGAACTTATTTTAGATTTATTAGAAGAGATGTCATCTCAAACTGGTGTCGATTCTGCTACAAAAACAAAAGCTTATGGTCTTTACAAAAAGATGAAAACATTTGATTCTATTGTAAGCAGATTTTTTATGAAAAACATAATTTACAAGGTAAAAGTATTGTCAGAAATTTTGGAAACACCTAATTTGAATGTTATTGATTGCATTTCAATAACAGAAAGTACAACAAGAAGACTTACGGAAATTAATGCAGATACTGATGGAATGGATGATTTGATCGAAAGTGCTGTAGCATTTTCTGAAAAATTTAGCATTGATGTAAAACGTGATTTCCAACTGCATCACAGAAGAAGGGTGCTCCCAAAAAAAATCTGACAATGCTAGAGAAACCTGAAGCAAATTTTCAATTTAAACAGTTTTTCAGAAAAGTGTTCAAAGCTGTTCTAGACACAGCTAGTGGCCTTCAAGAAAATGTTTCTACTATGAAGACAAAAATTTTGCCCGTTCATTTTATCTTCCAGTTTCCTTGAAGTAAAGATGTTTTAACAGATACTGCAATTGAAAACATAATTGAGATGAATCCCATGAATTCAAAACCGAATATGTATGCACTATAAAGTGAATTAGAGATTTTATTTGATCTTTGCAAAGATAAGAATGCGTCATCAATGGATGCACTAGTAGAAACTGCTGTGACTTAAAAAAACCTACTGAAATTAGCATTTACACTGTGTCAACTGGTATTAACTGGAAGTTACGGAGTAAGTACGAATGAAAGAACGTTTAGCCAATTGAAGTTTGTGAAAGGGAGCTTACGGACAACAATGACTGATGACAAAATGAACAATTTAATGATAATGAAATGTGAAATGGATTTACTTGACTTATTAAAATCTTCATTTCTTTTAAAAGTTTTGTATTTATATGCATTTTTATTGAATTAGTTTTTTGCTTAACTCTACATCTTTAATTTGATTGTAGTTTACTTGTGAAAATTTAATTTTGCATCTCAAGAATGTTTTCATTTCATGTACTACATGAAAGATTACTGTGAAAGTTATGTTCAAAAATATTTATGAGTAATTCTGTAAAAAAAATCCAAATAAATAAATAAATAAAATTTGATAGACTGTAAAATCTAAAATCATTGTTGAAAAATCTGTACGAATAGTATTGCGTTAGTAAGTTTTGAGTTCAATATTAAGTTTAGTAAAAAAAAAAAAAAAAAAAAAGATTTTAAAACACACATTTACTGCCGTTCTAGACATTTTTAAAACTTCATTTCTATTATAAATTTTGTGTTTAAATACTTTTTGTCTAATTAGTTTTTTAAATCTATATATTTAAAATATTTATGTATGATCCTGTGTAAAATGCAAAAACTTAAAATTTGGTAGACTCTAAGAACTAAAATCAGTGTTAAAAAATCGGTTAGAAAAAGGAAGTGAAAGTTCGGTGTTAAAATCCTGAAAAATGATTTCAAAATAGAGACACATTTACTGCTGTCCTAAAAAATTTATAAAACTTCACGTTTTTATAAATTTTGTATTTACATACATTTTTTTATTGAATTAATTATTTTAATGTACATATTTAATTTGACTGTAGTTTACTTGTGAAAATTTAATTTTGCATTAAAGGGATGTTTTCATTTCATGTACTATATAAAAGATTACTGAGAAAATTACTTTTTAATATAGTTATGTATAATTCTGTATAAAAGGCAAACAAGTTTATCTATATATTTAAATAACCAGATCATTGAGACAGATCGATAATTATGTAGATGTAAATTGTAATTTTTTAAAAAATTATGTTACACCTAATTTAAGCAAATTATGGAGCTATTTTGCTAATTTAATTATTATTACTTGCATTTTCTGTAACATTTATTGAATTTTTATTCTATAAAATGTGTTTGAATTGATATAATATAGACTTTCTGATTTATTAAAATGACGATGGTTTTTTTTTTTTTTTTTTTAATCCGTCTGGCTACGATATTGTTATTTTCAGGACAGAAAGTTTGGACAGAAACATGTATTGGCAACCATTAAACATGGTTCAGTGCACAGTTTAATATATTTTATTTCGGTTATTTAAAGATTTATTTTAGCGCTTTATCAAAAGACACTGAAAGGGTTATTTAAAAAAAATGATGGAAAAAAATGAATTGGCTCTTGGTTACTTTTCAAAAACTTCGAAATTTTGAGTTGGCATATTTTACAGCTCTCCCCTCCCAATCATGATGCTCTCGCTACGCCTCTGGTGAGAACCCCTTCAGCTGCCTGTATACTGATCAACAGTTGAGCACCCACGATTACTATCAATTAGTTTCATCGAGGCTGTCGATTATCAAAAGCTGTTGCCGACAATTTTTATGATACTAGTTAGGAGATAACAAACAGGTTAGAAACATGCGTTTACCAGTGTCTTCCATTATGAAACGGGAGCGACTCCCGATTGCCCCTTCCACTTCCACAAATCATTAGTGGACAGCAATTATCTTTTGTTGTTTAACATTGAAATCCGGTTGTTCCCCCACCCAAGGCTTTTGTGGCTTTTTAAAACCGCTGCTTTTCGACAATGTAAATAGTCTTGCGACTTCAGATTAAAATGTTGTATTGTTGTAAATGATTCTGAAGTAAAATCCAGCGACAATATTAATTTAGCTGAACGCTTAACTCGGTGTACAATACAGAAAATTCAGCGTCTGGAAATACAACATCAGAAGATGAAAACACTTTGCAACAAAATATGGAATTCTTAAAAGGTTAATTCATATTTTATTACTTTTTATCATATCATTTCTTATAGCATGGCATTGTATGTACAAAAGCAAATATATACGTAATTGTATCAATAAATCATGTCTTAATTTTTCAATATTTCTACATTTTTCTATCTCGCACTTTATTTTTCGAATTATTAGTTTCGAATAAACAAATATATATAGTATTAAAATTTTCATATTTGAACACAAAGCTTATTTATTAAAAAATTTATCCAAGCGTAGCCTTGAGAAATCTATTTATGAAATTGATATTCGTTTAAAATTATTTAAAAATTATTTCTGAATCTTTCTAACTCATACTTTTATTTTAAGTAATAGTAATGTGTTTGTTTACTGTTATAATTTATTGAATTTCACAGTTTCGAATAAACAAATATACATTGTGGTCAAATATGAAAATTTAATACTAAACTTATTTATTAAAAAATATTCTAGGCTTATAATATTAATTAAAAAATAAACTAGGCTTTTTTTAATATTTTACAACCCGAAAAGCAAAAGCTGTTAGAGTTTAATTATTTTTTTCTCTTCGATACGACTACAACTTATAATAATAATATTAATTACGTAATAAAATTGATATTGATAACTTATAAATATTTTAATACTTAATAATTATTTTTTAATATAATAAGTATGAAAATAAAATGTATACTTACTTTTACATGCAATGTCATGGAAGATTAGAATGTTACAAGGTTGATAGTTTAGTAAACTTTTTACTCTGAATATATTATTATTGGTAGATATAGAATTTTAATATGAATGAAATTTGCAACATATAAATATTGCTATTATCCGATTACAATTTTTTAAAGGCAAATGTTTTATTTCTTTTGTGTTTTCCTCTTTTCTTAGCTGAGTAAATTAATGAAAAATTTAGTAGTGTAATCTTGATAAAAGGCAACCGGTCTATAATCGCAAAATTATATTCTAGCCTTGCGATAACTATTTACGAAATTGATTTTAGTTTAAAAATTTTTAACATCACTAAGAACTTTAAAACCTTGTTGATAAATTTCATGTACTTAACTAGTTTTTTTAAATTCATTAAATTAAGATGAGCTTTTCTATTACTCAATTCTCAAGTACCCGTACGGGAAGCAAGGATGGGTACAGAAGAGTTATTGCCTCAATCTAGCAATAGAAATGTGCAACCTTTTTCAAGTGTCACACATGGCACACGCCTATCTTGTTATATCTTATAGCCACTGAATTCTGACTTCTATTCAGTGCTGTATGCTGCCTGTTGTAAATTGTGTTCTTAAAGTGAATTTTTCAAAAATAGAAAATATTTAAAATAGAGGTCCGATTTTTTTTTTTTTTTTTTTGGTATAAATACTTATATTATGTCATATGTGTTATTATCTCAAAGTGTTTAATTCTGTCTTTGCGTACATACAAATGTATGTACGTGCTAACCAATTTTCGTTTTTATCAAATATAAGATTAAAAGGGCCCCCATATTCACTCTCGCCCCTGGGCCTCGTAAACCCAAGTTACGGCACTGGTGCTCATGTGCTTAAATGGATGAGCCGCAACGCATCCAGAACGTTAATTTATCACTCAAGTACCGGATGATAGTACCTAGTTGGCAGAGCCTTATTATCGCATGGGCAAATCCGGACTTTGCCCAGGCCCGCAATATCAAATGTTGTTCTAAAATATTCTTTTTTATAATAATATTGCTATGAAAAATAAAACAAATTTCATAGATTGGGGGCCCCCAAATTCATCAATGCCCGGGACCCCTGTTGGTCATAATCAGGCTCTGCTAGTAGGTGTACGCGTGGACATAACGACTACACAGAAGCCTCTGGTCGATAGTCTTCCGGCAACAAGGTAGATCAAGAGTCAAAAAATTTACGACTGATTTGTTGCACTTTCTAGATAGACACACACGGGATTTTGAAAAATATTGTAGGTAGCAGCTTTAATGATTCCAGCTTTTTTGATAATGATTGTATAAATAATAAATGTTTATTAATGAATGTTAAAATCAAGTTTAAATTTATAGGAAAACCAATTTTATAGTACAGTGTTTCACAAAATTCGATTTCTTTTCTTTCTTCAATTTGTTCCAACTTTTGACGTCAGAGGGGCAAAATATTGAGAGAAATTGATAAAAATTTTGCAGGTTCTAATTGAATCATTATGTAACACTTTCAGGTTATGCCAGTAAAAATATTAAATTTTTTTCCAAACATATTTTTTATAAAAATTGATTATTTTTCTTTCATTTTTTTAATGTTGCAGGGGCGCGGCTAAATATTGAGATATATTGATGAAACTTTTTGTAAGTTCCAATTAGCCCATTACGAAACTTTACCGTACTATTCCGAAATTGAGTACGGAAAAAAAATTGTTTAATATTTCGACCCGCCCTACTACCTGTATTAGTTATTTTTTCATTAAGAGAAATTTCAGGAATCATCAGAATATACACAATTATTAGTTTTATTTTTCATTGAAAGTTAAAATCATATTTTTCATTCTTTAAAATATTTCTTTTACTGGCAATTTTAGACTTTTTCCAGAGAAAGTCTTTATTGTTTCTTTTAAGAAGGCTCGTAACATGAACGATTTGCTAGCATTTGCTAAACATAAAAATTATTATCTTCACTTTTCAAATGGAGAAAAAGCGTGTATATTTCACAGTGTTACAGCTATTTCAACATCCTTCCATCTTGCGCTTTAAAACATCTGAACAGCTGAGTCACTCAAATGAAAATCTATTCCTGCTTTCCATTTTTTTTCAAAACTTATCAAAATGGATAATAATAATTAAAAACTAAATTCAAAACTTTGAGCAAAGCCGCTTCTAAAGAAGGAAACACATTCAGTGGCGGATTCAGAAAAAAATTCTGGAGGGGGCACAAAACATTTTTTGTTGCATTTTCTTATAAAATCACCAGAATTTATAAAACAAGCCAATCTTATATAGTCTAAATTTAGTTGGTCTGGGAGGGGGGGGGGGTTGCACGTACCTCTGTGACCCCTTCTGGATCCTGCTATGAACACGTTTTCCTTTTAGCCGACGCCCTCATTTTTTCCATGCATGTTCCAAACCGTAAGGGAGTAGTTTGTGAAACTGAATCCCCATCAACTACAGAAAAGTCAACATAAAACGGATAAATTTAAATTTTTCTGTAAATTTTTCAGTTATCAAAACGTTGATATCTTTCGCATCGCTTGTTTCTAATGATCTTTATTTGGACTGATACAGGCTTCATTGAAAGTTAATGGATCAGCTATCTGATCCATTATCTTACATTGAAGCCTGTATGACTGATTTTGCTTTGAAGAAGGACACAATTTGATGGAGAACACGTTAACCTTTTGTAACGGTAAACCTCTGTTTGGTCTTTCGGAGCGTCTCTTACAGCTGTTTCAACAGGCTGTTTCAATTTCTTCTTTTAACGAAGAAGTTGCATTAGTATTCATATCAGGATGACTATTCTGGGATTCAAATTGTGCAAAATCTTGAGCAGTTTCAGTGTGAATTTTATGTTGCCTTAGTGTAGAAATTCCGATTATATATTTTATTTCGTTTTTACGATTAACAAATTAATTATTGTTTGTTCTTTTTGACTCATGCAAAATTTGAATTGTCCCAACACTCCTAAGTGCTTTAATATTTGATGAATATTTTACTGGCTCAAGATTAAAATGTGTGTTCGTGTGGCAATTAAAAGCAAAATTTTCTTTATAGAACCGTTCTTTTCACAATTTTATGCATTTACCATTATTTTCGCGATAATTTTATTATAATAGTTATTAATTGTATTTGAAGGATCTTTTAAATATGCGCATATTTTAACGTTTGTCAAATTATAGTTTCCAACATATAGCATTTTCATATTGCGACCAAAATTCTTAATTAGAGTAGAAACGCAATAAAAATTTTGAAATATTTAACTTAAATTATTATATTACATCCAGAACATTAATAGTACTAACATTTGTATTTATTTATTTATTTATTTTCGTTTTATTCTAAGAATCTGATAACTCGCGACGTCTATTCAAATAGTTTCACCAATTATTCTTCCAAAACCTTTGTTACGATTAGGGATGGACGCGAGACGGAGAATTGGCGTCTCGCAAAACAGCATAAAATCTTTTTCTCGTCTCTCAAAATCCCTATATCGTAATGTTAAAAATGTCTGTCTCGTCTCGCAAAAAAGCTGTAAATCTCTGTCTCGTCTCGCGTCCATCCCTAGTTACGATGTCTCGCTTTCTGAATCTTTAATTAATTATTCTATTTTCTGATTTAGTTACTTCAAATCTGAACTCTTTTCTAATAACTTGAGGTGAATCAGAGCTGTTCTAATCGCTCTGAGCTAAGTGTATGAGCCACAGTTTGATTTCGTTCTCCCACTGTCTATTGATGACAATGTTACGCATCTGGCAGCAATAAGGAAAGTTTTGTTTTTATGTATGTACATTTACAATTTCGTTCTATTCGCATCTGGCAGCAACCACTGTTCTTAAGAAATGTAAAATGTATTGTTAAGTTTATTTAGAGTTGACATATTACTTATTAACCCACCATAATACGCAAACGCCACTAAGAAAAACAATTTTTTTTTTTAGCTTAAACGACTGAGATTCTGAAAACAAATTTCTTTTCATATCATTGGAACTCAAAGCTGTTCATGTTAATTCCAGTCTTACTTTCACAAACTGTAAAACTTAAACAATAATATCAATGCTTTTAAAAACAGTTTTTCAGTAGTAGATAGATGGGGTGGCTATGTGAATAGGGTTATAGCCTCTCGCCCTAATGGATCTGAGTTTAGAAGAAAAGAGTTTTCATGCTTAATTAAAAATTGATATTACTTGAAATTATTCAATCACTTGTATGTTCCCCCCCACACACACACACACACCACCACCACCATAATTCTATCAAATGACAGATTCGCCACTGCAGTTTTAGAAAAATAAAGTTAGTTTTACTACGGAATTAAATAAAAGACATTATATTTATGAATATTTTTTAAAAAATGGTTTATAAAATGGTAACATTACAGAATGGGAGAGAAAGATGAGTTCAGAGTTCCATTTTTCACACATATAATAGAAAGACACTATTTTATTTCAGTAAATGTCCTCTCTTATTTAGTCCTCTCCTAATAGTATTTTTTATCTTAAGGGATCATTTACATAATCAAATTTAAACCAAGAATCGAAAGTGCCATTAGACAACCCTATCTTTTCAGTTAACATTTGAAATCATCTTTAAAAAAACGAAAATACAAGTTTTCATAAATTTTCAAGTAAAACTACACGAGCTCCAAACACTAAAAAAGGACTTTTGTAATATCAACGATAAATTTTAAATACTCAAAGGTAACAGATTACTACCTCTTTAGGATTATAACTTTTTTTCACGTTATAAATAATTAAATAATATTTCAGGAAACCATAAGCAATAACAAGAAAAAGAAAATAATTATATTATCATTAGAACACTTTAAAACCCTTGCATAAAATTTTTATTCCATTTGAATTAGCTTTGAAAATATGGGCTAAGACAGTTAAAAGTGAATGTAAACCGACCGTATATTAGATTCTACCATTCTGCGCATTGTCACATTTCGTGTCATAGCAACGGAACTAAATATTAATACAGTCCTTATTTGAAAACGTGCTCGAGTTTCTCCGTAGAACAATGTAATTTTATATTTTGGGTAATTGTAGCTAGAGAAAACGATTGCACTAATTTTTAAAAATCAATGGTTTGTTCTGAAAATTTCAAAGTTTAGTAAAAAATAAACATGAAGGCGGACTCTCAGAAAGTTAATAAAGTTAATCATATATATATTATGTGTGTGTGTAATACATAAATATAATTTTATTATATCATTATTCATAACAGGACATGGTAAATTTATAAACTAAACTACCATAATTTAGAAAAGCATCATGGAATAATCTGTAAAATGACCACACTAAAATCAATTATTTATATTCATTAAATGTAAATCTAATGATTTATTTTTTATATTTTGCTACAACTTTGGCATATATTTCTTTAAATATCTTACAATTTTTGTAATTGAGCGTTATTTTTGTTTTAAGGAAGACGCATTTCAACAAGTGATAAACAAAAATTAGCATATTTCACAATAAATTATTTTTAAGATTAAAAAATTTTACTAAGACATTACAAAAAGTGTATAGTTCCATTATCGAAAATACAGAAACATTTTACAGTAAATAAAATATGCAATATTTGTTTTGTAAAAATGTCGATCAAGGATGTTTTCTGTGTTCAACATTGCCAAATATCTGTCTCTAATTATATCTATTGTAATTTTTATTGCTTCATGCAAAGTTGAAATGAAATATTGTGTGATACGCCAAAAACTTTTTTTAAAATATCATGCAAATGGTAGAATATAACTTATACCTATGCATAAGAACATTGTTTAAAATGGTCTAAGATAAATTTTACTGTGATAAATTTATAGAAATTAAGATAACATGAAAATAAATACATATGTATATATATATATATATATATATTTGATCCTATCAAATGAAAACCTCATTTTTATAAGATTTTCAATATTCTTTCACGAAGGGAAAAAATTTCCAACTTTCTTACCTTGAAAAAAAATATCTTGTTCACGTTTTGTGTTACTGGCTTTGTCTTCTTTAAAGAACAAAACCATCCAACCGATAAGTTCTCTATTCAATCTGTAAAAATTGTGGTGATCCTGTAGTCTACCTTTTATAGGTCTCCTCAGGAGATAGGAGACAAAAACAGATATTGATCCATGGGAAATATCACCTGTCCATAACTGTTGCTAGTTGCTTCTTCCGAAGACTCCTTCGACATAAAATAAGCGAGATGCAGCGTCCCTCGCAATTCCATTTTGCCATCCCTGACCGCAGGCTCCAGAGCAACGCGGGGAAAACTAGGAACTGGAGTTAGCATCTTTGTGGCGTTCTCCTCATCCCGGGGATCCGGAGAGGCAGATGTGTGGAGGCTTCTGTCGGATATGCCACACTGAATTCATCCGAATGCCCCGGGAGTAAATCGCAGGGTTGCCGCCAGCGGAGTTCTCGCCAATTTGGCAGTGAAAAGAAAATATTCGTTTTAAACGGATTTTATTTGGGAATAAAATAACAGCAAATGACATCGTATCCCAAAAAGTACGTTTGAAAGAGAGGAAAAAAAAAAAAAAAATAAACTTGTTGAAGGAAGTAGAAAGTCTACCCTATTTGTACCATATTATTATTATTACTATTATTATCTTAAATCTAGAAATTTGTAGAGAACTAGGATGACTAAGTTTCTTTACTTTTCTTCTTTCTTTTTAATTTATAAACACTGCTCTAGGATTTGTCAGTAAAAGGATATTTTAAACTGTAATTTTACATGCAGAAAATTTAATTTTCCCCCCATTATTGTATGGGGGTAGACTGTTTTAAAGAAAGTCTAAATATTTTCAGTTCTGTAACAATAAAAAGTATCGTGCCCACCTTAACAAATCGCTACCGGAAAATGTTTTTACCCTTTTTTAATATATTAAGATGTCAGATTACAGTAAAATTTAATATAAATATAATAATAATCCAAATAAAATTTTAAATGCTGCTAAAAGAAGTTAATAATTTATTTCAAAATGTATATTGTTCTTTTTTATAAAATGTACTGGGCACATATAAAGATAAAAACTCATCAAACTTTTTTTACTGAAAGTTTTATTCTAAAAATAATATTAAACGTTTAAAAAAAGAATGTAAAATAATCATGAATTAAGTGGCCATTCAGTAACAGTTAATTGTTAAAAACGTCATATTAAAGCAAGATACTACAAAAAAAAACTAATTAATTTTTACTAAAACACATTCATTTCTAAGCATCAAAAGGAAGTAAATAGAATTTAAGGACTATAAAGATTAAATGAGAAGGTAAATCATTTTTAGAAATTAGAATCTCATATGTTTTCCAACGGATTTAAATGCTACTATATTTTTAATATATGCTGCCAGAGTTATATAATGTTTGTAGAATATTTATACAAGTACCATAAGGGTTACCTGAAATTTTTAAGACAGTGGCGTACAATAGGCGAAAGAAAAGAAATAAATTGTTTAAAATGTAAATTTGTAGTCTTTTATGGTCACAGACGATAACTTGTGGCAACGATGGACCGCTTGGATGTTAATGAACTGGCAATGTCACGTGTTTACTTTCAAAATCCTGCTTGCATTAAATCCTGCTTGCAAAGTTTTTACTGTTGCCAGTCACGAAGAATAGATTTGATTTCTATAAAAATAGTTGCGGGTGACACAGCTCCACGAAAATCCTTTACTTTTTAGCACGTCATTTCCCGTAAAAAAATTGTCACGATTCTTTTTAACAGCACTGACATCTGCTGAAAAATGGAATAATGCGAGACCAGCTGGATAGATTGTCCAATGCTGAAAAAAAGGCAGCCGTTGCCCTTTTTTCAGCATTGGGAAAGGGTTGCGCCTCAAAGGGTTAACGTTGACAGACGTACCAGGTGCACCATACATTAGTGCAAAGTTAAAAAATGGATTATAAAAGAACAAACAATGATAAATAACTGCGATTTGTGTGAATAGGATTAAAGAGAGCGATCGGATTATTTTTCGATCTGAAATTTGCATCATATTATACATGTCAGCGTCATCTATTTATAACTTTTTGAACTAGAACTTTTCTTGTTATTGAAAAAAAATCCAGTATTCATTCATTGAAAAAAATTGTCGCTTATTGTTACTGAAAAGAATACCAAATATATTCGTGGAGCATTGAAGTCGCTAGGTAGGACTGGTGGTCTAAGCCGACCCTATAAAAAATTTAGGCCCCTATAGAAAAATAAGATTTTCTATTGCAAGAATAGGAGATGGATATTTTCATCCTATTGCAAGAATCGGATGAAAATATACCTACTGGTTATTTATACGGTGGCTAAAGCCCACCCTATAAATATCCAAAAATTCTACCGAGCCTATCTAAACGCATCAGCTGGATAGGCTGGGACCCAGCCTATGCAGCCCAGAAATATCCAAAAAGCGTACCCAGTTACGCCAATGTAGCAAAACGCAACTTTTTTTTGCCGTTATTTATTCTTTTACAATTAATTTCTAAAATTTGCAGGAGTTTATGATTAACCCGGTACTTGCCTAAGCAAAAGAGAAAATTTGCAAATAAATAAGTAATGATTAAAACTGGAGCCAAGCATAATTATTCTGTGAGAGACATCAATTACAACAAATAAGTTTTACGAATAACGGGGGGGGGGGGCACTCGATGTATACTCATGCACTTTAAACCGAATTACATAAATCTGGAGTCAAAATCAGATTAAATAGTATCTTTTTAACCTGATTTAGCAGGTGATTGTTTGACCCCCCCCCTTTGCAAATCAAAGAGCCCCATTAGAAGCAAATCAAAATAATTTTATGCACAATAATTTAAAAAATCAGAGGTGGATCCACAAAAAAATTCCTCTCTTCCTCTTATAAATGTATTTATATTTACAAAATAAGTCAAGTCTGAGCTTGCTTTTTCATGAGGGCGCAAGTACTCCCGTGTCCCTCCCCCTTTGATCCGTCAATTAGAATTAGAATTCTGAGAGGCGTTTTTTCTTACATTCACATTAAATACTTCTAAACATACCACCAGTGCTGCGTAATATTGTATAAAAAAAAGTCACTACGTTGAAAACTATATAGCGGACAGAAATACATATAAAATTGGATTATAGAAATATGTAACAAAAACACTCAAAATAACTGGTGTTTAAAACATAAAATAGTTTTTAAAAAACTTTGAAAAATAACACCATAACGTTAACTTGAGTATTTGAGTTACTTCAAATAACCTTTATGGTGTTATTTTGCAAAGTTTTTTATTATTTTGTAGAATTATATGTCTGAGGCACGCAAGTTGAAAATAATTTTGGGACATTATCAAAAGGTGCAAAGGGAGGTTCCACGTGAAAGCTTCATTATTGACATCCTATTAACAAAAATCCACGTTCCGGAAGGGGCTGAGACCCAAAAGTCCCATTCACTATTAAGTTGTATTTCCTGTATATAGATTGTTTGTCGTCCTGTACATACACTGTTTGTGTATCAGACTAACGTCTGATACAATTTTCTTGGCCTTTTCATCACTTTATTTCTTTTTTAAAGCAGCACTGACCAGGTTTCATAAAGTATGATAAAATGTTCCAAACTCATCTGAATCACTAAATTAGAGAGCAAAATTACCAAAAATATCACTGCCCGAAATAGAAAACTATTCCCTAAATACAGTAATCAGTCTCTAAACTTAGTGACAAGGCTTCCAATTGGCAACACTAAAAATTAAATTCTGTGCTTTATTATTAAAATGTAAGTCTGAACATGAAGAGGACTATTCAAACATACAGTTTGGTTAATTTCAGAGAAAGGATAAAATTAATCATCCGATTTATGAAGTTAAAATTAATTTAGGCATAAGATCTGTCTGTTCCCCCCCCCCTTCCACTTATGGGCTTCTTATTCGAATTTTAAATTTAAGGTTCGTCAACGAAATACTTATTTTACTGTCCCCATAACTAACTAAGCTACTCTGAACCTTTTAGCATTATTCTCGGGCCCCCTTCCAGAGCAAAGACATTCATAGTTTCTGACATTTTTCAGTATTAGTATTGCAGGTAAACTTAAAAGGAAGATAAACGACACCACATGTTGCGCATTCAATGAGGTTTACACTTGAACATAAGATTACATAGACCTTTAAAGTGGAATTAGTGGCATTTGAATTCATTCTTAATGTTCTCTTTAAAAATGCGCATCTATTCATTAACGAATTTTTAGCATTTGTAATTTTTGGGGCGATCCCCCCCAAAAAATTGAAATCAGGGCTTTTCAAAGAGAAGGCCGGTTTTGGTCATGAGCGCCACTCAATTCTACCCCTCCTTTATTATTACTTTCCGAACATGTACCATGTAAGGAAAGTATTGTAATCATGAAAAAATTCGACTTCGAGATTTTGGTGTTTTTACACGTTTTGAGGGCTTCTGAATCCATTTATGCTATTTTTACGAGATGTATGTATGTATGTGTGTATGTGTGTGTGTGTGTGTGTGTATGTGTGTTTGTGTGTATGTGAGTGAACACGATAGCTCCTGAACGGAGCATTCGATTGAGCTCAAATTGGATATATATGTCATAAACCACCGTCGCAAGACCGGTATTGATTTTGGTGTGTATAGGACTTATAGTTTTTCTACAGGGCTACGACAAAGATTTCTTTTACATTATGGCCTATGGGGGGAATTTCTTGAAAGTGCGCTAGCGTTTAAACGGTAGATTAGATTGAGCTCAAATTGGGTATATATGTTATAAACCACCGTTGCAAGACCGGTATTGATTTTGGTGTGTATAGGACTTATAGTTTTTCTACAGGGCTACGACAAAGATTTCTTTTACATTATGGCCCTTGGGGGGAATTTCTTGAAAGTGCGCTAGCGTTTAAACGGTAAATTCGATTGAGCTCAAATTGGGTATACATGTTATAAACCACCGTTGCAAGACCGGTATTGATTTTGGTGTGTATACGACTTATAGTTTTTCTACAGGGCTACGACAAAGATTTCTTTTACATTATGGCCTATGGGGGGGGAATTTCTTGAAAGTGCGCTAGCGTTTAAACGATACATTCGATTGAGCTCAAATTCGGTATACATGTTATAAACCACCATCCTAAGATCGGTATTGATTTTGGTGTGTATAGGACTTATAGTTCTCCTACAGGGCTACGACAAAACTTTCTTTTATGTTATGGCATAATGGCATATGGGGAGAAATTCTTGAAAGTGCGCAAGCGTTTAAACGGTGCATTCGATTGAGTTTCAATTTGGTATACGTTTGAATTATTCATCGATTAAAATTTATTTAAGTGCTTGGTAATGATCTTAATCGTAAGTGTTCGGAAAGTCGAGTGGAGTCACTCCAGATTTTTTTTTTTTTTTCTGACTACGTGTCTGGTGAGTGACTGTGAAATCCCTTTAGATAACTGTATGTGTGTTTTGTCGTATGTCAAGTCTGCACGACGGGCATCTGCTTAGAGTTGGGAGGGCGTCTCGGGTGAAGGGCTTATTAAGGGGTTCCAACACGCATTAACGTTCATCTATTAAGAGAAAACCGTCTAAAACTCCAGACCGTTACATCAACAGCTGCGCAATTGGTCAGAACCCGGGACCTCCACACTTCAGACATCTACTATGTTCTGTTTAAACCTGTTATCATCAACTTTAAATTGATTTTTCTCACAATGCTATTTTTCAGTCTGCGTGCATACTTTTTTCATGGTTGGCTAAACTTTGAAATTAAACTGCTTTTGCACAAAATGGCATACTCTTAGCTATTTAACATTAGAATTTTTGTATTTATTTGAATAAACATGAGAACAAACGTGAATTTCTTTTTGTAATTATTAATATTTTATTTATTTATTTATCTATTTTTTAAGGAAAGCGTTGTCTCTGCAAAATTACTTTCCGTCATTTTAATCATCGGTGATTTACCTAAAAGTAGAATAATTTTTAAGTTAATGCGTGCAAACCTATACATTGCAAAAATTTAGAGCAAATATTTTCGTGTAGAATTGATTCAAGAGCTGAAAAAGACTAATAAAAGAGCTTTCTAAAATAATGCAAAAAATTGCGTTTTGAAAATTATTCTAGAGCTATTAAAAATTAAATGATTCAAAATTTATCTAACACCTCAAAAGTTGTACGTGCTTTTCGTCGAAGTCTAAACTAACAATTACACCAGTATTTACTCGTTAAAATGTTAATTTTAACGATTTTATGTATGTACACCGAAACCTCCGTAAGAAACCTACGGCTCCCTCAAAAAGTATCCAACTTTCAGAGATGTAAAATTTAAGAGTTATATTTCTATATCGTGGACACGCGTTCCGTTTTCCTCAGATAGGTGTCCATCTTGGGAGGGATGTTACACTGTATATAAATAATCAAATATTTATTTACCAGATTTTTATTCCAATTATACTACAAAACATAACTGTTTTAATCCCAATGCTGTTTACTTACAACTAATGCTCATTAAAACAGAATAACTCATCATCACTTAGTAAAATGCAGTTGTTTGAAGTATATGAAACCGATGTTTAATATCAGCGGTAAAACATAAATTTAGTTTTAACTTTCCGTATAATCAAATTTAACAGCGTTACACTTACTTTCTATACGGATTCGTAGTTTTTTCTCCTTTCATTCGGACTTTTATTTTAGGAAAAACAAAAGAAAGGAAATAAAGAATGGGGATTTTCAAAGTATGTTTTGAAGTACAGGTATATTTTTGCTCAATACAGCATCCCGCAAGAGCCTACAGGCGGTCAGCTGACTGGATCACAGCTGGGCTGCATTCTTGGAAAAAGCAAGGGAGGAGACGGCATCTTCAAAAAAATTCGAATGTACAAAACTGTCTTAAATGAATTTGAAATTTTTTGCTTTTTTTTTTATTCGAAGGGATTTTTAATTCTATGCTGAAAATAAATTTTTTAAAAGTGGTTTTGGTGACTTTTTTCGTATGCGACAAGTATTCCAGCCAGTTTCCCCTAAAGCATGTAAATAAATTCCTAGGTTAACGAGGATAAAATGCTTTATTTTGTACTTACTGGTGATAATTTTATTGTATTATAATTATTTATTTTTAACTTTCATTTAGCAATAATACTTTTTTTTTTTACTTTCCGAACATGTACCATGTAAGGAAAGTATTGTAATCATGAAATAATTCGACTTCGAGATTTTGGTGTATTTACACGTTTTGAGATCTTCTGAATTCACTTATGCTATTTTTACGAGATATATGTATATGTGTGTGTGTTTGTGTGTATGTGAGTGAACACGATAGCTTCTAAACGGGGCATTCGATTGAGCTCAAATTGGGTATATATGTTATTATGTATATATGTTATATATGGTGGGTATATACCGACGTCGCAAGACCGGTATTGATTTTGGTGTGTATAGGACTTATAGTTTTTCTACAGGGCTACGACAAAGATTTCTTTTACATTATGGCCTATGGGGGGGGGGAATTATTGAAAGTGCGCTAGAGTTTAAACGGTGCATTCGATTTATTTTCAATTTGGTATACAGGGCGGCCATAATTAAACTGCAAGTGTTCACGGGGTGCTGGAGAGAATACTACCGAGAATATTACAGTGAAATAGGATATCTACACGTTTCAGAACATGCGCAAGTCAAATATGCAAGAAGAAAAAAAAGTCATTTTCACCTGATAGATGGCGCTGTACCGTATTTCAAAGTTCACCGGTGGCATATACAACTTCCAAAACCGATAGACAGCGCATAGTGACATTCTAAACAATATAAAACATCATTTACAGTTTATCAAAATTCCATACAATTCGCTTCAGTGATAAAATTTTTACAGTAACATGTAATCAAAAATTAACGTAAATTAAGATCACAAATTAAACAATTCATAAAGACGCTTTGGAAAACAATTAAACCGTTATTTATTCTCATTGACACTCATCGGACCTCTTCTTAATCGTTTCATACGCCGGTATTTTTTCAGAGTAGCTGAATAATTGCTACCATTCTGATAGAATATCTTCATAAACAATGCATGTTCTTTCTTATCCAGAGTCATGATTGACCATTACTCAATGTGGTCTTGTTTTTAAACTGTTCGATGGGCTTAAAATTTGCATATATGACGTCCACAAGCATTGAAACACGGTATAGCGCCATCTATTGGGTGCAAATGGTGATTTTTTTATTGCATATTTGACTTGCACATGTTCTGAAACGTGTAGATACCAAGTTTCACTGAAATATTCCTGGTAGTTTTCTCTCCAGCACCCCTTGAACACTTGCAGTTTAATTATGGCCACCCTGTATATGTTTGAATTATTCATCGATTAAAATTTCCGATCTTAATCGTAAGTGTTCAGAAAGTCGAGTGGAGTCACTCCAGATTTTTATATTTTAGAGGAACATTCGTTTTTTATTCTTCATTTAAATTCTAGAACGATTTTATTTTAATAACAAGTTTTCTAAACTCATTATTTGTGATTAAATAAGCACGTTGATTATACTAAACAAAATGCCGCTTTTTTTTAAATAGCAGAAATACAACCTGTAGCAATCCAAATCACACGTAACCACATTAAAAAAAAACAGAAAATTCATTCCATGACGCCGGATACCAAGTTATTAGGGTGTGTATAGTACACTGCGTAAAAAAAGTAGAAGGACATTTAGATTTTTTTAGAAAAATAAGGAACTTTTTATTTTTACTGATTTTTTTTTTTTTTTTTTTTTTTGCAAGAAACATTTTATAAGATTATTATCATTTAATAAGAAAATATCAATATCATAAACATGATATTCAAAAATAAAACATTAATGACGACATAAATAATTTCTACCATTTGAAACTCTGTAAAAAAAGTAGATGTAACCCAATGAATAAAATACTAGCGATGTTAGTAAGGAATAATCGTCCCATTAGATCTTATAATTTCGAATATTCTATTTGGTAGTGAATCATACAAAGATTGGATGTCTGTTTGGCAAAAATGATCTATTTCGGGCGTACCTCGAACTGGTCCAAGGTACACTACCATTCAAGATAATATATATCTATCAAAATGATGGTAAAGGTGTAAGAGAGATTGCCCGTATACTGCACGTAAGCCCCAATACAGTTTCTAACTTTATCAGAAATCCAGACAGAAACGGAAAGAGAAAGAAGACTGGCAGACCTAAAAAGTTAACGCCTCGCGATGAAAGAAAAGTTGCTCACGAGCTTAAAAAGTGCAATGGAAGTATTGCAAAGGCTCGAATTCAAGCAGGACTTGTGTCAAGGCAAACAGTTTACAATTACATTAAAAGATCCAAAAAATTCATTTTCAAAAAGCGGAAGCATCATCCAAAGTGGAAACAAACTCATACTGATAACCGTTTATCTTGGGCTAACACATGTCATGTACTACAAAATGGACTTCTGTGATATTTTCAGATAAGAAGAAATTCAATTTAGACGGTCTAGACCTACTGATTACCAGTATTGTATGCAGAAGGAATTCTCAGAAGAACGAAGAACAATTTTATTCAACTCGACAAATAGGGGGAGGAAGTTTGATGGTCTGGTTAGCAGTTGGATATGGAGGAAGAACAAGTCTGGTCTTCCTGAGTGGTAGGCAGAAGAATACAGACTATATTCAGCTGCTAAATTCTGAGCTTCTTCCTTGTGGCTCCGAATTAGGAGCAGAAGAATGGATCTTTCAACAAGACGGAGCCCCCATTCACACCGCTAATGGAGTTAAAAACTGGTTCGTTTCAAATAATGTGCAGGTTTTACCCTGGCCAGCTAAAAGCCCAGATCTTAACATAGTAGAAAGCATCTGGGCAATGCTTGTTCGCCGTGCATATGCTGGTGGAAAACAGTTTGAATCCATCACTGAGCTTCGAGAAGCATTGAATAGCTCATGGGATCATTTTTGCCAAACATACATCCAATCTTTGTATGATTCACTGCCAAATAGAATATTCGAAATTATAAAATCTAATGGGAAGAGTATTCCTTACTAACATCGCTTGTATTTTATTCATTGGGTTACTGTCCTTCTATATTTTTTTACAGAGTTTCAAATGGTAGAAATTATTTCTGTTCTCATTAATGTTTTATTTTTGAATATCATGGTTATAATATTGATATTTTCTTATTAAATGATCTGTAAAATGCTGCTTACAAAAAAAAATCAGTAAAAATAAAAGGTTCCTTATTTTCTAAAAAAATACAAATGTCCTTCTACTTTTTTTACGCAGTGAATATAAACTGCTTACATTTGGCAGTTTTGGTGCTTTTAGTACTGTCTATAAATCACTATGAGGTTCTTTAGTGATTTTTAAAATGTGCTAGGGCAAGTTTTTGGAGATGCTTTCTGTTCTGTATGACACCTAGAAGAGGTTTATAAGATTTTTGAATAAATGTAAATTTAAATTTATCAGAATGTAATGGGCAATTTATTTTTAGAATTTTTGCATGTTTTTAATCGGTAATATTTTAATTTAAAAGGTACTTTTCCGTTTTGGGGATACCATGAAAAAAATGCCAAAATGTGCTAGAACGTGCAGGATATATGCGTAATAAGGTAATATGAGATATGCGTATAGGCTGCCATTGTATGCAACCTTTTACGTCAAGGCAAAAAAGAATGGCCTCCAAAATTTTTCGTGGTGCACCTGAAACGGAAAAGTACGTTTTAAAAATATTTACATACATTCCATGAATTTTTGTTTAATAATTGTTATTATTATTATTTTGTATTATTAATTTAAATATCATTTTACAAATGCATTCATTCTGGGATATCGGTCAGTAGAAATTAAGACGAATGTGCTTCCATGAAAGAATAGAAAGCTCATGATGGTATATGTGTGCATGTTCGAGTGTATCGAAAAAACCTTTTTTGCGAAATTCGCTCACCCTTAGTACTATTTTTTGGCCAAATTGGCCCAATAAAAAGTGTGCTAAATTTCGACTCGATTGGTTAAAGTCTTCAGTAGTCGCATTGGACCTAAATTTTGAAGAAAAAAAATGGGAAAAAAATTTGAAAAATTTCTAAAAAATATAATTTTTTTGATAATTTTGAAAATTTCTTGTCCCTAGCCCTGAAGTTTATTTTAATTGACTCAATAATAAGTGTGTAAATTTTCAGCTCGATCGTTTAATTTGTTCAGTTGCAGCAATGAGCCTAAAGTTTGTAAAAAAGTGAAAAAACAAGTAAATTTCTTTGACACTTTTTACAGACATTTCAATCCTTTAGTATTAATGTTTTGTGTGTACATCAAGTGTTGATAACGTAAGTAATGTAAGAAATGTGCTTGCAATATCCATTAACAAATAGCGCTTTAATCTCAAGCTTATGTTATTTCTCCCGCTCTGACTCCTTGTGTCTACTTTCTGCACTTAAAAGACTGTTTACCGGAAACTTCCAAAAGAATGACTATACTTATAAATAACGACTGTCGATCAATTTTGTCTTGCAGCTCCATCTGTTACCCGTGGATTACTTGGGGGGAGGAGAGGGTTGGATGGGTGCTCCACCTGTCGAATACTTGTCCCACTTGTCGAATATTTTTTAAAATAAAATCCATACATTTATCATTTTTAACTTTAAAATGTCACCTTTTAACATTAAGATTACATCTATGACTGCCCTCTCCTTAAAGAAAGCCTGTGTATACATTTGTCTCCGGATTGAAAGACACTGGCTACCTGAACTCTCCCAATATACGCTAGACAGCTTGAATTTTGATTAGCGCAGTATATGAATCCATTCCCATTTAGACACTAGTGGATAAGATTTTTCATATTATCTTGATGAAAAAATTAGGGATCGTGCTATATTCTGGCCAATACGGTATCCCCCCCCCAAAAAAAAAAATCTGACACCCCTACCTCCCCCCAACAAAAAAAAACCAACAACCAACAACAACAATAACAAAAAAAAAAAATCGAGATTGCTGTTCTTTTTTCAGGATCTTTTCCTTCCTTAGCAAGAGTCTATTTTAATTCTTTTCTAGCGAAGAAAAACCGGGGGAGAAGAATTTTAATGATCAGTAATCGCGCGCTGTCTTTATCCCTGTGCTTCCTTTATTAAACCATTCTTTCATTATCAGAATACAGTGAAACTTCTATGAGTGACCACCTCTATTAAGCGCCCCCCCCCCTCCTCCAATGATCCATTTTTTAAGGCACCGAATTTTTACCAATTTACTTAATGTTAAAAGATCCTCTAGAAAAGACCACACAACCCTGTATAAGCGACCGGATCTGGTTTTTTGTCCGAAAATTTTCTAGCATTTTTCCGGAAGTAAAGTAGACAAAAACCACTTTCCAAACTAATCGCTGTAATGCTAACCGACAGTTGGTGAAAGCACACGTACACATCATGCATAAATCTTGCAGGTTAGAGAAGAGATATGTCTAAGAAACGAGTTATTTTACCTCACCGTTGGAGCAGAATATTGATGGGATCGAGTCACACGAAAAAAGAAATTCGAAAAGAAAGTTGTTGGTTATTTTTGGTTGTGAGAAAAACCAGAAAGCAAACACATTTTACTATGGCAAATTCAGCATGCATAAAAAATATCAGGATAAATGCTCTTTTGTCAGATGCAAAAAACAAAGTACAGACAGAAGTACTCTCGGAGACAGAAAACAAGAATGAAAAAAACCCGAAATTTATAACTATTTTATTAAAATTTAAATTTAAAAAATATGTTTGAATAATTACTTATGTATTAGTAGGCAGTTCCATAAATATTAAAACCAACAAAATTTTTCAGCATTTTTTTGCTTGGCTATCAAATGTTTATACTTCATTGAGCAATCACCTACCTCCCTTAACGACCGATTTTTGCGGAACGAAGGGTAGTCACTCTCGAGAAATTTCACTGAATGTATATATATATTTGTGTGTGAGTGTGTGTGTGTGTGTGTGTGTGTTTGTCTATGCATGTGGTGTAATGATTGAAAAACTTACTAAAGTATAAATCCTTGCTAAAATATGAAAACTGAAATAAACACACTAATAGAAACGGTCTAACTGAAGTTATTTTCAGAAAAATAACAAAAATTAATCATCTACATTCACTTATCAAGCGTTTGTATTGACTGTTGACTGTTTATAATGAAGACTAACCAAAAAGCCAGGATTCAGTTTTTCAATAAACATACACAGAAGTGAGTGTTTATAAAAAACAAACTTCTCTCTGTGTGCGTGAATACATATATATGTATATATTTGTAAGCCCCCTAGGAAAAGTGTAACCCCCCCCCCCCTGTGAAAACGGTTTAGCTACGGCCCTGAGTAGAAAAGCAGAATTTTCCACAAAAAGACTTCATTATTATCAACCCCGGGTACGCCCTTGGTACGGCAGTAGATCAGTCTTTTAAACTTTGTTCCCATTAGATACTGAAAGTGAAGCAGCACAGGCTTGACCAGTGGTTTAGAGGGTGAACTCCTCTCTCGACTGAACTGAATCTGCTGTGGACCTAAAAGCATCTGATGAACGTCAAATCTGACATAGCTTTAAAGCCTATCTGCATTGACTTTTCGAAAAATCAAGTGGGTCAGCTTTGAATTTTTTTTCGTCTCTCGGACACGGAAGGTCGGTTTTATTGGGCTTTGGTGATTTTTTAAGAGCGGGGATATTTTCTATCCTGCAAAGATATGCTTGCGACGAGAATATCCAGAGGAGTTCTGACTTGCTCACTTAATTTTCAAGCACGGAAATCTACGTTTTTATAGCTGTTTGGTCAGTGGGTTTCTACCTTTAATATCCTCCATATTTAAACGATACCTCTGGGTTGCCAATCCAGTTCCTAGACCAGCCATCTAGAAATAGTTCAAAATTAGGTGACCACTCACAAGGGTCAACATTAGAATGCCTATTAGGCGTCCCCATAATGAAATGAGTAACATCTGCGGCCATCGTAGCGGTCAAGCCTGCAATAGACAACTGACCCGGCCATTAGAAAGAAAACAAAATATTTTATTAATCTGTTCAAAGAGAACCCTTTTAGCTGCATTGTGCAAATAAATTCAAAAAATCTCTAAATTAACACCCCCTTTTCTCTCTCAGTATGCTGTATTCATGATGCAATTATATTATTTGAACATAATCGCTAGTATAGAAAAAAAAAAACTATGTTGCTAAGTATATCGTCAATCATAAAATAATAATTCGTAATAATCATTACAATATATTTTTTCCAATTATACTTATAAAACAAAGCAATTTCAATCAATTCTTCCCTAGAACGGAAAGCATTGAAATGCCCATCAACAATAAAACATTGACATAATATGTCAGATAGATGTTTACAAAAATGTGAAAACAAAATACTCATAAAATATTTTTAATGGATAACACCCCTATGAAACTAGAATTGTGAAATAGTAAAGGATACTTAAGATAGATTTAAGGCTATATTTCCCGAAAAATCAATACATATCAGTGAAATGACTTATGAACAGTTCCAAATATAAACAAGCAACGTCGTAGACTCAAAAAAAAAATTAAAAATTGGAATGTTTTATTAGAAGCTGTCATAGGCACTTGCACTCGTACAAAAAGGAATCCAGATAACTTGTGATTAAAAAAAAAAAAAAAAAATCTTTTGACAACAAAGGCTTTCTAAAGCGCGACTTATTTATCCGGATTATGTTTTAAAAAGTTCAGAATGTTTAACACCTCTCAAAGGTTTCTCATATATAAAAGTAATAAAAATTAAATTAAGTTAATAAAAATGTATGCTCATTATTATTTTTTAATACCATCTATAAGACCATATTTTTGTTTACAGAAACAGGTTAGTTTTAAAATATTATTTAATCATTATTCTGAAAACTAGCTTATCTGTTATATTTGCGTGTGAAATTCTATATAGATCTAAAGGTTTAAATACATTGCTGTGAAATTCAATGAAATATTTTGTGTATAAAAACCCTAAGCTATTAAATAACCGTAGAATATAACTGAACTGTTAAATATATTTATATTACACATATAACTATCTATGTAACTGTAAAATATATAACATTTGAAATATATAAATATAACTGTAAAATGTGTAACTGGATATATTTTACAGTTATACATGCAATCTACTTATATAATACGCTAACGCGTAAAATCGATGATATTTCCACGCTGCGAACGGCAAGAGCTCGATGTAAACATTAATGCAATAACAATAACGCATGTGCAAAAATCCAAGTCAACAGTTCAATGACGTCAAATGGAGCAAGCACGTGACTGACGAGAAAGACAGGCTGCAGTGCTGACATTTGGTCACACCCCTTTTCCCCTTGCAGAGTTATGTGACTTAGGAGATGTGGCCATCTTACTGGCCCCATCTCCTAAGTCACATGACTCTGCAAAGGCAAAAGGGGTGTGACCAAATGTCAGCACCGCAGCCTGTCTTTCTCGTCAGCCACGGAACAAGCATATGTCACGCAGTACCTAGATTACAAAATAACAATAATGGATACACAAAAATGCAAGCTCTTTCTGACTTTTTCACAGCTTTAAAATATCGAATTTACGATACATGGCCCATTAATTGCCCATCTAAAAAATATCACCAGCATTGGGCTAAAGCACATTTTAGCCATTTGCTGTTTCAATATAGGCTTTTATGATGGCACCCAAAATGTGTAGCAACGCTAACCTAAATAAATTAAATGGCAAATACTGTTAAAAGAAAGAAACATAGTCCAGTAATTTAGTCAACACTGCGCTGAGTATAAAGAACAAACAGTAAGATATGGGGCAGCAAGGCTGGCCGCCTTCGCGGATAGTACTAATAAATTCTTTTTTAAAATATTCTTGTTTGCACGTAAAAATATGCTACTTGTGAATAATGTTTGAAAATGTATGATTGAGGCTATGCATCATTGTATACAGTCCTGGACCTAACTACAGTTCGGTGGGAAAGTTTGAGTATGGAGAATTTTTTTTTTCAGAAATGTTTAATAGGTGCCTTAGAAAGTAATTTCGGCTTGGGTGGACATCAAACCTGGTACGTTTTCTGGCTATGACGTCATCAAAGATGGCGGCCACTCGATCACAAAATTTCTTATATCTAAGTTAATACTTCCCCGATTAGCATAAAAATTGTATCAATATGCTGTAATTACTATTTGTAAGATGAAAATAGGAATGGTTTTTAACTGTTGCTGTAAATTAATAAACAACAAGTTAATTTGTTATACTATTTTCGATTACAACATAGACATATTATACAGTGAATAAAAAAAATCGATTATAATGAAACTGCAAAGGGATTGTTACATATTGAATCCAACCCCTTACTACCGCACTTACAGGAAGAGCAACAGGTTACTTCATTTGCCCTACAAATACAAAAAAGAGTATTTGGAACATTTCAAGCAATTACATGCCCCAATAAAATCAGTTGGATATTTCTGTAAATTCTTTTCTAGCACTAAATCATCTTCTATTACTGTGAAATGCTGGTAGCACGATTTTGTGGATGGTACTTGAAATCCTCATTGTTTTGTTTTCGTATCGTGTTTTGCCCAGTGTTGAATACAAAATCATCGCCGATCTTAAACACATTTAACAGATTTTTCTTTTCATATTGTGAAACCAGTTCTTTTGCTAACAGATTGTATAATGGATTAGGAAGTATAACAAACGGGTTACCTTTTTGTAAAATATATTTAAACATCGGGGACACCTTTGCATCTAGGCTCTGGGTTTGCTTCTTAGAAAACTCATGCTGGATGTCCAAATCGTCGACAATAGCAATGGAGCCTGCAATTTCCCGAAATAGGTTTGATATCATCAGATGCTCACGGTGTGTTATCTCCCATTCTGGTAGAAACTGCTTTTGCATAGTACGCCCTACGAAACCAGATGAGCTTTTTTGGGATCTATTAATGTTTTGTTCTAATGCAACGTCCGCTGCAACAGCTGAAAATTTATGTTCATACCGTTTCACAACATTCTTTCCCTTCATGAACATTTCATGCATCTTCGGGGCTGTTTTGGGTAGTCTTCTCATGTCTTCCAAATATATAGAAGCCGATCGTTGATAGTTTACACATTCAAAATAGAAAATACTGGTAGAAGTTTTTGTACTGTGTCTAGATGCAATTCCGAGAGACCTTGTCTATCGGAACGAATCAAATTTTTTTAGAAGCTGGAGCAATTTCAGGAAATTATCCCAGTACAAAAACTATTCTGGTGTTTGTCGTCCTTGTTCAACAAATTTCAAAAAGTCTGAAGAGTTTCTCCATTTTGACATCTACATTTATATAATTCGTTTTGTTTTTTCCCATGCCGAAAAAATATTCTGCTGGTGGCAATTCTTATGAATCTAACTTTTCAAAGTTAGATTCATAGGACTCAATGGAATGTTCTTCCAAAAAGACTTCACTTGAAATCTAATCATCGTTTCTCCCAGCATAAGCATCCCTTTGATTTCCTCATATAGTTTTTACCATGTAAAACCGTGTCTACCACATTTACTTCAAACACTGAGAATTCAATAAGCACATTGGCTATTCCACTTTTACAAAGATATTTACCTATACAACTAACCATAATTTTAGCCATGTGGAATGCCTACAACATCGATACAATATTTGTAAATTTATTTGGATTGCTTAGCAGGACTTCACGTGCAATAGCGTGTACACTTTCATCACTGGTAAGTACTGTTGGTTTAACTGGTCAAAGACACTAATGAAATTTAACAGAATTGTGTAAACATTTGCATGCTGATTTACTGGATTCGCAATTACTGGCAAAAATCCAACTTGTTTTTGCTGTAAATCTTCTTTTAGAGAAAGTGCTTGGAAAGATCGTACAAGCTGTTTAAGGTTTTCTTCTGAAGTGGGAAGGTCGTAATCAATAATAACATCAGAATGTGGGAAATAAGTTCTTAAAAACTGCCATAAGATGTCTAAATTTTCGTATCGCTTTTTCTTATCCTTATCCATTGTAAATAAATCTGAGTTAACTTCGTAATCGCTTGAGAGATTAGGACGTTTTTCAAGTTTGTAAAACGATTGTAACTTTTGGCATGGAAGAAGTTCTTAATTTGGTTTCAAACCTCATGTGATACCAGTCTTCGACAAACATGGTTTAAATGGTATATCCAGCGGTTTGTCTTGGAAAAGATCACACATGTTATGAGAACCTCCTATAGCTCCTACTATTCCTCATGATCAAAATTACGGTAGGCGCCTATTGTCTATGAATCAATCTTGAAATGACTGGGAATCGATACTTCATTAAGAGACTGCTTAAGAGCATATTGTGCAAGATTATGATAGTGACGAATCGCTTCACTGTGGCTCACACCAATACCTATATGATTTAACTTGTAATCAATGCTTCGTTTTTACACGTCTCATGCATTGTTTCCCCCAGCATCATATGTAATGGCGTTTTTTTTTTCTTTTTGCTCCGCGATCTATGTTGTAGTATATGATTTGCAATAACACTCGTGCCTTAAGATACCACTTCCATAAATGCATTTTTTTTTCCCAACTCTTCATCCTTTTCTCTTTCAATATCAGCTTCCTTGATGGAATTTGGATCTATACCAAATAACGTACTGAAAAAGTTTATGAAAACTTTTGGTATTTTACTCTTAGTCCAAGAGCTTGTAAAGTTCTGAGCATCACTATATTTACCATTGAGCCTAAAGTCTAGCTTCTGCAATGTATTTCTCAATAGAATAGCACATTCTGTTAGAGGATTGCAGCTTCTTAGGACATCTGCTACATCTTCTGTTTGAAGAGACACGGAAAGAAAACATGACTGGTTTATTTGCCTCTTTAGGTTTTGCAAACGTTATCTCATTTCCAAAATAATCACATAATATTATCAGGTTGTAACGAAAGTTTTCCGCCATATCTGCCTGAAATACTAACTTCTAACTCCTTAGATAACTGTTTTTGAACTTTCGGTACCAAACCTGCACAGTGTCACATGATACAACAATAGTACTTAAAGCTGTACTCATAATTCGTTGATATTATGTAGCTGACTTTTTGCAACACAACTGGAAGTTAATGATGGTTCTAATCCTCTAGAGCTATAGTTCCATTTGGAGACACCTTGTACTTAATGATAACTATATTTTTTACAGATTTCACAACACAGTGTTATAAAGTAAACCTCTTTCTTTCAAATGCCAAAAATCGTTTGACAAAATATTAGCAAATACGCCAACGAGAACTGTGTGCTGACGAAATTTGCGGTGGCGGGAAACTTTCGTTACAACCTAATAGTTTTAGCTCCTTGTTACTGACTTTGTTGTCTTCATTTTGTATAGTAAATTTGCCTCTAATGTAACTAAGGCTGCATCCATAACCTTTATGTAGTCCAGATTTGATATCATCAGCTATAAGAAAAAAGGCTGCAATTCTTTTTGAAATCTGAGGGGTACTCTCGTCGCTTGCTTCAAGTTTCCGTTTATACGTCAGTATGTACCCAGAAATACAATTTTCGTAAAATAAAAGATCAGCACCAAAAACACTTGGCATATCCTCCAAGTCACAAGCCCGAGTGAAAACATCATCTTGTAAATATAACGTAGCTTTTAAAAACTCTTAAACTCTTGAATACTCGCTAATTCCATATTTCTCTTAAATGCGATTATGCAATTTTGGGTTACAGAAAATACGTAAACAGTAGAAAAACCTCCAGTTTGAGTAGTATGGTAGTGTGCACGTTTTCTTCCAGACTTCCTAAGACTTCCTGTACAGTCGCTCGAGAAGTGCTGACATTGCCTTCATTTTACGATATTTCTTTCACATTTTTAAAAAAGAAGTTTTAAAGGGGATTTCTTATGACAGTATTGTTTGTAGTATGCATTATTCATGTGATAGACAAACACTACTTCTTCACTTAATGAGCTCAGACACTTGGTAACAATGTCGTTTCGCACTTGTGCAGCGGCCCATATATTTTTTCGGCCATTTTCTGTATTTATCACACTATTATCACTTTTATTACAAATAATGCAGGCTTTTTCGTCTGGATTAAAGTCTATTACATGGTCTTGCAATGCTCTGGACAATTTTATGACTTCCATACCTACGTTTAAACTCGACAATCTAAAAAACAAAAAAAGCAAACAAAAAAATATATATATAAACGAAATTCGCGCCTTTTCTGCAAGCATTAAAACCTAACCCTAAAAGCGGCTTATACTGTTTTTGCAATCTTATCTTTAGAGGACTACTAGAGACATTTTTTAAAAAAAATTACTAACTAAACGAACAAGAAATACAGACAGATCAGTTTATACGAGTAGAAAACTAAGCTACCCTAATGACGTTTGAAAAAAACTGTCAACTGGTTAATGCCTGAAAACTACACACCATCTGCATTACACATTATTGCATACATTATTTAATAAAATAAGGATATATTAAAATAAAAAAGTGCAATTTCATACAAATCGGATAAGTAGTAGCTTAGATATGAGTAGTTCTGAGATCCGAGCAGCCGCCATCTTTCATGACGTCATAGCCGGAAAATGTACCAGGTGACGGATGTCCACTCAAGCCCAAAATGCTTACTAAGACACCTACTAAACATTTCTGAAAAAAAAAATCTCCATACTCAAACTTTCCCACAGAACTGCAGTCAGGTCCTGGACTAATAGGCAAGTGATACAAAGTGCCCAATATGTAGAAAATAAAATTAAAGCTATTTAAAGTTAGTATAGCATGTTTACATTCTGATTTTATAGGAAAATTAACGAAAATTGATTTTATTTTTAAACTTATCTTGCTGAAGTAATGATTTTTTTTTCATAATGTGGTGTAATTAAGAAGGCGTTTATTTAATTAGTTGTATATTCAGTACATATCTCTTTTAGATACTTAAAATGTCGATTTTTCCGGCCGATTTTTTTAAATTTCATGTTGCATATCTGTATAAATCATAAATATCTACAGATAAAATATAAAAGTTTAAAAAAAAATAGGTATCCATAAGGCGAATATCCACAGTAAAAAATATTTGTGATTAAAATAGTTCGTGCTGTCTAAACTTTCCAAACATAATAAATTTCTATACTAAACTGTCAAGACGCGTCATGTAAAAAGTAATTTACTTAAAACGTTAACGAATGTCCGTTTTAAGTAAAAAGATAAATTAACGGTAACGGTTTGATTTTTAATCATGGGCGTCCGCAGCATAGAGCGAGGAGGGGCACTGATCTCGGACCGCCACACTACTCTCCCCCCACCCACCCTAACGAGGAGGCTGATAAAAGATTTTCCAAGCGTTATGGAATTTTGCCACTCGTGGATTTTGAGAGGTCACTGCACGCGTCGTGTGTGCACGTGATGTGGGCTTCGTTGCCGCTCGCTGAGGACTTTGCATCGTGTGGCACTCGATAAGGGCTTCGTTGCCGCTCGTCGTGGACTTGCTCCCTTCATTGATGACCCAAACAACGAAAACGCATTCTCCTTCTCGCCTTCAGCGACAGATGGCATCAGGACCGACCTCATCTACCTCTCGTTCTCTCAAATTCCACAACATGTGGCATCGGCGGCTTCTTAAAGTCCACAATGCGTGGCAAATTCCATAACGTTCGGAACGTGGTTCGTCAGCCTTCGACTGACTCTAACGGGGAGTAGTGTGGCGACACGAGATCCCTCCGCACACGCAACACCTCGGAAATTGAAGGCCGAGTAAGTAAAACTTTTTGCTTGGTTCGAAAACGCTTTCCGGTACCACGCGGATTTCACGGTACCAAAACCGACTTCCGCCGCATGCTCTCTCTTCAGAGCCCCTCGGAGGCTCCTTTCTTGTGAAGGCCCTGTTGTTTTCCCTTAAATCCAGCCCTGTATATAAACATGCATATTTGAACCTTTGAGGGTTAGCTGAAGTCCTTTAACCAATACCCCCCCCCTTCCTGGTTACGTACCTGGTTATTTACAAGATAAAAGTACAACATAATACGAATTCATAGAAGGAAATATGAGCGGAAAATGAAAGAATAATTGAGAGATTCGGTGACAACAGAATCAAACTGTAAACACATAACGCAAATTATACTCATGTATGTTGAATAACTACATAAAATAAAATAATTAATTCATAATAATGATGTTTTATCTGTTAAAAACTAGCTTACTTCATCAAAAGAGGAAGAAAATAACCAAAAACAATCGAAATCAAACTTCAGTTATCATATTAAGTAACGTTAAAGGATCGAAAATGACACACAGGTTACAAAACGACTGCCGTAAACTGGATTGGTGTAATTTTTCCCCGACGATCCGGACCCGATTAAAACTTCCTGATGCTATAGGCCAGCTATCATTTCGAGCCCTAGACCTTCTCCTATTCCATTCCACAACATGCATTAAAAGGAAAAGTGGTCTCCGCTTAAACTAATATTGACGGTTCTAAGATATGTTATTGAATGAAGCAGGGGAAAATCAGAAACTGAATGATACATTTTACTTAACGCTGTTCTCAAATCTGAACACGATAGATTTCAGATAATTTTAAAAGTCACATTTAATCGAAAATGCATTGTATTTGTGGGCTTGCTCATGAGCGTCGCAAGCTATGGGGACCGGGGGACACGTCCCACCTTAATATTTTGACTTTGGGAGGGACAGAGGAAACTGAGGAATACTCCATTAATTTCGCTAAAAAAGCTCTAATTTAAAAGAAAAATGAGCAAAAAAGACAGCAGGCCTAGATTACACCACAAAGCGCATTTCCCTTACTTTGAGGTCGGTGAAACAAAACTTTATGACTCCTGGAAAACAGTGTTTGGGGAGCCAATGTTCCCAATCGGAAAACCTCCCACGATCACTACTTATCTGGTCCTCTCTTGTGAACTGCGCAAATTATATAATCCCTCTCCGGTTTGATAATATGAATTTTTTTTAAACTATCACTTTATAAAAGAATCTCTCCGATTTTGACTGATAGTTATTTAGACGGTTTTTCATTGAAACTATATCTATAACCATCACAGAATATCTGCTAAAAATATTCTGTGTGCAAAATTTTAATGGTGAATTTCAGTGGCGCACAGGATTCTCTCTAAAAGGGGTCCAGCGCATAATGGTGTGACACTATCACTGGCCACCTGAAAAAATACTTAACAAACATTTTCCTCATGACCATGCCCACCTTTTGCCCACCCTACACATCAATAAACTTTTACTTCAATACAGTGGCATAGCCAGAAAATTTTCAAGGGGGGGCGGGGGGGTTACGACTACTGCAACTCACATATATGCATACATGTGTGTGATAAGGGAGTGAAGAATATACATTTTGTATGGCAAAAAATTCCTCATGGGGGGGAGGGTTATGACCCCCCTAACCCCCCCCCCTTGGTTACGCCCCTGCTTCAATATCTTTCTGAATTATGCTCGTATTTACTTAACTGCTAAAAATAAGAATTTGATAAAGTCTTTTGACGTATTAAAATGTCAAGAACTACATGATGATTTTACGATGCAAAGTTGATAACACTTTTGTTAGGAGGACCATCCAGACCTTTTGGATCCCTTATTTGTGTGCGCCACTGGACCAGTGGTGTAGTCGAAGGGGGACGCGGAGGGACGCCGTCCCCCTACTTTTTCACTTCAGCCCATACGTCCCCCCACTTTTTATTCTCAGGGGGGGACGCTCATTTACAAGGTCTTTTTAAAAATTTTGTGAAGAAATTAAAATTTTCGTTTTGTTCGCGCGAGAGCGGCTATATCGGTATAAAAATCAAAAGAAAACTTTTGACTGTTTGAATAAACTTTACAAATGGGATTGTAAGGGTTTCTTAAACACTTCAGTAGTGAAAACATATCCATAAGAATAGAACAGATTATAATCTTCCCGAACGCACTCTTGGTAAAAAATGCCTTTCCGAATGGCCGAAAAAGTGACAAAAATCGGGGTGGCGAATAGCACGTACCAATTCAAAAGAAAATTTGTCTCTTAGGCATTGGATTGTTGCCTCACCATGGCACAGTGGTTATGTTACTGGAAATGGTAGACGGGCAAGGTGTGAAGGTCCCGGAGTCGGGTCCCATTGCGCGTCCGTCGACCTAACCGTTCGGAGTTTTCCGTGGTTCTCTCCGAAAATTTGCGTAAATACGGGTTAGGACCCCTTAGAAAGACCCCCACAGAGGGCACCCCCCTTGTGTTGTCTTTCTGACGAGGATTTATAAGCGGCTTCGAGCCAAGCACGCAAATCCGCTATACGTGTTCAGAATAACAACAACAACATTGGATTGTTGACAAATGTAAATGGAAAAAATTAAGTAGCTCCCATCGTGCGTCCGTAACAGTTCGGAATTTTCCGTAGTTTTCTCCGAAAGTTAGCGTGAATACGGGTTAGGACTCCTTAGAAAGACCCCCCACGGTGGGCACCCCTCCTTGTGCTGTTCTTCTGACGAGGATTTATAAGAGGGCTTTGAGCCAAGCACACAAATCTGATATACATGTTCGCAACAACAAATTAAGTAGCTTTGCTTACACGATTGATCAAAAAGACTTAGTTTAGATTCTTAACAAGTAATCAATAATTTAACAATGAATTCATTTTAATTAATTAAGAAACAAATGATGGTTAAATTAGTTTTATTGGTTGTTTAAGGAATAATTACATTTAATGAATCCGATAAGTTTAGGTTAAATTTTGCAAAAAATGAGCGTCCCCCCACTTTTTTTCTTAGGACTACAACACTGCACTGGACTGAAGATCGAATTGGTTTAGTATAATATTTGACCAACTGAAAAATAAGAAATACATACAGTAGACCCCTCCCCCATAACACGAGTCCACAACACGGATTCATAGAACACGGCGAAAAAATTGCGATTGTGTTTCTATAACACATTAAAAGAGACTCGTACAGCACGGTAAAATGCTTCAAACATATAAAATTCATCTTTATAAATTATATACATAAAGGTTTTTTTATTGGCTTATTTTTTATCTTAATATAAATTTTAAAGTAAAAAAAAAAGAACTCTGCTTTATAAGTACACATAATGAATAGCAAATTTTACAGTTTTTCCCCCTCGAACGACTTTATACATCAGTTCAATTCTTCGAGTTTTCTTTACAGCAAACCCGTCTATACATCTTCCAAGAAACACAGGATTACTGGAAAGTTCTCTAAGTAATTCTTTTTCTATCACTAATGAGCTGAAATTACTTAGACGGTCGTTGATCATAGTATTTCTAAGAAATGTCTAAATACGTTTTAGCGTACTAATAGTTCTTTCACTACTTGCTAGTTGAGCTAAGCTTCAACATATATCCTTCATTTTTTGGCACCAAAATTGGCGATAAATGTAACATTTGAACTTTTTCTGGAAAAGCGAATTAATTCTGTGCTACATTCTGTTTTTAATCTTTTTCACAACGTTTTCTTAACATTTTAAAATTACTTTTTGCTGTTATTTTTTAGTTTTTCGACTATTTTTATCGTAAAAATGAAACGAGTGGGTTGAGTGTTGCGGAGCCTCCCTCTTATAAAAATAGATTGTTAGTTAATATTTTTGAAATTTATTTTGTATAGATTCTTAGCCCTAAATTCTGGTAACAAATACTCTAATTTTATTAGTGTATCTGGTTAGAAAACGTGAATTCGAAGCCATCATTCTTAGTTAATTTTCTTGCTATTAAAATGTTGTTTAGATTCTTAAACCTTAATTATTTTAACAAATACTTAAATTTTATTAATGTCTCCGGATGGAAAACACGTTTAAAAACGCGATTTCGCAGCTACTTTCTTTCCTTGGCGTCACCAAAAATAGTAGTTTTGCACCAAAAATCAAGGTAGGGTGTATTAAAGGTGCGCCGCTAGTTGTTGCTGAAAAAGTGGGAACAAAGCGAAGTAGTTTGGTTACCTCTTCGTATGTATGCTGTCCAAACCATTTATTACTAAATATTTCAACAAATTTCTGGGCTGGACAGGGTTACCAGATTTGGCTAATATTAGCCAATTTGGCTATTTTTTATCACACTTGGCTAAAAAATTTATGAAGAAAATAGCCAACCTGATTTTGGCTAATTCTTGGCTATTTTTATTGCGGTGTCTAGAAACTGGCCAATATTAACTAATTTGGTCTTTTCTTTTTCTTTTTTTTAGCCCATTTGACACTCGATAAGTTTTTTTTAAGAAATTGTCTAACTTTTTTAGCTTTAGCAGGAAGTAAAATTCAGTCAGAGCTTAGGAAAAGATGGGGATAGCTTTCGTGATAATATTGTAGCGGAATGCAAGGAAGTGATGAACGCAAGTAGACTTCCCAGTCTACTTGCTAAACCAAGTAAGAGTATTCAAGAACAATAAGTTAATTTAGTTCACCAAAAAAGAGAGGGGTCAAATTTTGGGGGGAGGGGCCAGTGGCGTAGCCAGGATTTCTTTTCGGGAAAGGGGGTCCAAAATTTTCTCATCTATGTATCAATTACAGTTACAATGAAATAAGTGAAAAAATGCATTTATCCGTGTATGTCTTCAGGGGTCGATCCATGAATTTTTTCTATGATCCCATTTTTGTGAAAATTGCTTATTTTTGTGAATTTCAATGCTTATTTTTGTGAATTTCAACACTTATTTTTGTGAATTTTCATACCATTTTTTAATGAAAGTCAGATGTTTTTTGTTTGTTTGATAAAATAATTGATTAAACACATTAAAATGTAGAGTAAAATGCCAATGAAGGGCCGGTTTAATCCCTTATATTTTTGTGAAAGTGCTGTTTCAATCCATTATATTTTTGTGAAGGGGCCGTTTTAATCGATTGCATCGATTTGTGAAGGGGTTGCAAAACAGACCAAATTTTTATTTGCATCGACCCCTATTCTCTCTAGTTTCGGGTGGGAGCAGGGCCCGATTATGGAAAACCGGAGCCTGGGGCAGAAGTCTGAATGGGGACCCCCTACATGTTTTTACTGTGTCTGACAACTACTTTATGTATTTTTTTCTGTGTTCGCATATGAATCTTTGTCATGATTAAATGTATCCAACATGAAGTAAACTAATATTAGATTAATGAGAATGCTTATAAATATATGAAACATCAACATTATGAAATAAGCTTTATTAAAAATGAAGACTTAAAAAAATGCAACTAAAAGCCTGACTTTTTCATTATATTAATAATCATAATTGGCATTCTATTTATGGGTGCCCCATTCTCGCTGGGTAGCCACTTAAAAAACTTCAGTGGGTCCTGCAACTTACAGCATAATCACTTCCTTGTTACCACTTCTTTTTGCAGAGCTGTGATACTTTTTCTATGGAGAGGGGGGGGGGAATTAAGAAAAAAAAAGTTTATTGTAATTTGTAAACTCATAAGTGTAAAAAATTAAGCATTTACTGCATTGGAAAAAAGACCCTTAAAACTGTAAATTCACATACTGTAATAATTTAGGGGCCCCTCAAAATCGGGGGCCTGGGCATATGCCCCTCTTGCCCCTGCGATAATCAGAGCCTTGGTGGGAGCTGACACCCGGATCCCCTTTGGCTACGCCACAGGGAGGGGCTGCATATCTCCACCTTCAAAATAAAATCCTGTTTATGTTACTAAGACAAACAGAATTCCTCAGTCCATTGGTATTTAATGTACAGTATGAAGGATTGTTCATTAAATTCTTAGGTACCTATTTTTTTCATTTGCCCTATGACCGATTTTGTTTTTCTTTGACGGCTGAACATGTACGGAATTCAAGAGCAGAAAATGGAAGTTTCTCTTTGATTTTTTAAACAACTTTTTGAGAGATAACAAGATTTTGAGAGAATGTCACCCCGCTCCCTGCCCTTATGTAAGAAAACATGTGCTTACTCTATTCCAATTTCAAATTCTGCAAAGTTTAATTGAAAATCAAAAAGATGGCGCTGCAATCGCCGGTTTGGCTAATTTTCAGAAGCCATTTGGCTACTTTCATAAATTTTGATCTGGCAACCCTGGGCTGGAGAGCTTTTTTTTTCATTAGCATAGATGTTTATTAGCTCATTCTGTTGTTTATCTTTTGCAGTGGCGGATTTCCCAATAGGCGCATGAGGCGCGCGCCTCGGGCCTCATATTTCTAAGGGGCCTCCAAATTCGGTTTTCAGAAAGAAAAAAACTATATGTAAATATCTGTTCAAGAGACATAAACTTTGTTCATAGTTTCAGGATTGCTTCTAGTGTAGAAAGCGCTTTTGAACAATCTTTTCTTTGGTGACTCCCTTTCCTCTTCACACCATTTGACCATAATCTAAACTAATACTTTAATACGAATACTTTTAGTTTATAAGTAATTGATGCTTTAATTCCGTATTTCACTGTAAAAATATCCAGAAACGTTCCTTGGAACTAAGGATAAGTTAGACTTACAAATACTATACAGAAAGTATACATTTCCCTTTGAAAACTTTACTATTTCGTTCAACCCGTCACTTAACCGAATAGTGGTCTCACGACCTTAAAAAACAGACAGTTCACTTAAAAATGACTAGAATTGTAAAAAAATAATAATAATAATAATTAAACAAAAATTCCAGTAGTGTTTCTTGAAAATAATAGGCAGCTGAGGTGCCCTAAATTCCAAAGAAAGTTGCACGAAAATACCAAGAACTTTACTGAACAATATGCAATTCAGTGGATCTTTCCTGAGCTGTTCAGTTCCTGAGTATTTCCTGGTATTTTCATGCAACATTCCTTGGAATTTTAGGGCCCTCAACTGTCCATTATTTCCAAGAAAAATTCCTAGATTTTTTGCATTGTTTTAATTTGCTCACTATACTTTATCTCAAAAAATACAGGTGCAGAGGGTCCCTATGCCTTTTTCCTATCTGGAATCAATTAGTTGTGTTGGGTTGGGGGATTACGGCCAATTATCTACAAGTGGGATCTATGCCGATGGATGTGGGTGCTCCCCTTGGGGGTCTTTCTAAGGGATTCTAACCCCTATTACGCTAAGTTTTGGAGTAAACCAAGGAAAATTCCTAACGGTTAGGTTGGCGGACGCGACCTGTTTTTGAACCAGGCACCTTCCGTCTCCCAGTTCAAAGTGCTATGCGCTCAGCCACTGGTTGGGCCGCACTGAATCAGATGCGGCTCAGTAGCTGGTATTGCAGTAGGACATTCAAATACACCTGCTTTATAGATTGCCGTCCCCCCCCCAAATCAAAAAGTGTACAGTCTGATAAGAATATTTCTCGTTTTAAAAGAGAAAAGCCTGAACCGCTTTATTCTACAGCAGCTTGAGATTGAAAAATTTGTCAAAAATTAAATATTTTATATTTTTTAGCCGTTCTTCATTTAAAAGATTTAGGAAAGGACACTCTTTATTTAGTGAAATTTTCAAATATACCTAGAATATATAATTGTTGTTGGTTGTCACGATGTAAAAGAAATTGGAAACAATAATTTATCTTCTTTCGAAAAATCACTAAAAATTTAAGCTAGGGATAACCGATTTTATCTTTTTGGAATCGAAACTGTCCGAGTATGCAATGATAAAAAATTGCCGACCAATAATTAAAAAGATATGAGCTGATACATGTGCGATAATACTTTTTTGGGGGGATCGGGGGAAGATATTAGATAGTTAAAAAAAAGTATTGAAAAATTAAAGAAAGCAATACTTAGCGTCACCGAAATTTCACATGCGTGCAAAGTTTCAGCTCGATCGGATGATAGTGGGTTCAAGTTCATTGCCAAATTTTGTACTGGAATGTCATACACAGTTAATTAAAAACTTAAAAAAAACAAATGATGATTAATTTAATTTTTTGTTTTCATCTAAAGAATATTTATGATAACTAGATTATAAATACGGCATGTATTTTATAGTCGCAGATGAAAATGCTAAACATTAATAATAAACCTAGGACCAAAGCTTAGAGCATACCCATTTACCCATTATAAAGTGGAATTTATTTTTAAGTCAATAATATTTTTTGTACTTTAAGTAACTACTTAAAGTATTGTTTTTTTTTAATTTCTCTTGTAGTTTTTTTCATTCTATTTAAAATATAGAATAATGTGTGTGTGTATATATATATTATTCATACCTAATTACTCATTATTAATAGTCCTAAACTTATTGACAGTTTTTGAATAAACACAAAAATTAGACTAAACAGAAAGTTTACTTTTACTATTAAACTGCTTAGTTTTGCAGTTCCAAACGGGAAATTTATGAATATGTTTAAATATTTATAAATATATGTTCTTGAAGGAATGTTAAATTTTTGGTTCATTTTATCCAAGTAAAGAATTCTTCTGAACTTTGTGATGTCAAAGTCATGTTTCTGATCAAGTTTCCCTTTTTCTGACTTTCAAAAGTACCTGTTGAGTAGTCAAAATTTTCATGACTGAAACAAGACATATGCCTTGTCCACAAAAAGTAATTCGACGTAATAAAGTAACAGTGAAAAATAATCAATATAAAACTGCAGTTGCTGGGTTATACTTAGAGGTATGCTGATGTTTATTTAGTGTTAATCGTGAAAAGTGAAACGTAGTACAAAAATTATTGGGATAAAAAATGTTTTTTAAGATGAACAAATCTATAAACATAAAAATTATTTTAAAATTTTAATACTCCTTTTGTAGCAGGCCCTGACTATCGGACGGACACTTGGTGCACGAGCCCTGGGCACACATGGAGAAATAAGCCAAAAAATTGAAACACGATATACAGGGGCACAAAAATTGAGCCAGCTAAAGGACACAAAATCTGAAAAGTGTCCTGGCCACAACCCTAGTAGCAATAACCCATCGGTCGATGAGAGGCGGGTGATTTAAATTCGAGGAAAAGGAGCAATGGCCGATCACGGCTTTTCATCCAAAAAAGGGGAAATTTCATCGGCAACTGGTACAAAATGTCCGCTCGGGGGGGCCATAAAGCCGATCATCGTTTCCCGATCACTCCGATGAAATAAAGAAAAGAAACCGATAAACTGTTTAACATATATTTGTTAATAAAAAATAAACGACTGGCAGCAAAATTTTCTAAAAATGTCCGTTTTGTTTATTATGTTTTCGTTTTTTGTATGCTAAATTCCGAAAAAAAAAAAAAAAATCTTCCTCCCCCGGGCCCGAACCCTGAGCTTACTGATTACGAGATAAGCGCGCTACCCATAGACCATCGAATCTTGTCATGGGTAAGGCAAAGTGTGAAGTACAGGTTATTTTAGTCTCAGATATGGACTTTGGGTGACATTTTGACAAAGTGTTGTTCCGCTATTATTAATAATAGTTAAATTATTCGATTGGTAAGAAATTAATTTCACTTTTTGCCAATGTATGTAAGTAGCAACAACATTCATAATTAATAATTAAAAAACAATATTGCCAATTGTATAGGAATTTTAGTGTGATTTTAACTTTCATATTTCTTGGATAGCTTTTAAAAATTAACTGATTTCTCTTCTTGCTGTTTACATTAAAGAGGTTTCAAAAGAGTTGCTCATTGTAATGAAGTTTCCGTTTTTCTTATAATGCAGCTGACGCTCAAATAGATTTCCTTTTCTTATTTTTAAACACATTTTTTAAACATTATTTAAATATTACAAACGATTTTTATATAATAAAAACTTATATTTTTTGTAAATATTTTTTTCAAATTTAAATTTTTTGGGAGGGGGCAAGAGGGAGATACCACCCCCCTGCCCCAATACAAGAAATTTGAAGTAAATTATGCGATTAATTCAAGAATTGTTCAAAATTTCTCTTAGATTATGCAAAGACACATCTAAATTACGCAAATATTCATAGGAATTTCGGTAGTGTAAACCACTGAGGACACCTGCAAGGCCCGTTGACTATAGAGCTGCAGTTTCGATAAGATATTGTTTTTCGGTTTCCCATCGGCGAAACTGCTCGTCTAGATCACTTCTATCCATGAATAAAATTCCATCTATTGCAGATAAACAAAAGTGTACTTGCCGATGACTGAATTCGACGAGTCGATGAGTTAACGATGAGTCGATGAACGACCGAGCAGAAAACAAGCAGTCATTGCTACTAGGGAAAAGTGTTATAGTGAAAGTCAGGCCCTGGTTTGTACACATAAACTAGATATAAAAGGAATTAAAACATTTTAAAATAATTAGTAATAATGTAAAGGAGTTAAAGTTAGTGGTTTTTTTTTTTTTTTTTGAGGAAGGGGGGCCTCAAAATTGAGTTGCACCTCGGGCCTCTCAAGAGCAAAATCCGCCACTGATCTTTTGCAAAAAAAATCAAAATTTTTAAGCATATTATTTAGAGCAGACCATCACAGGAAATTTTTTGTTATAATCCTTGAAATTTTTATCGTTTACAAGTTCAGTGAACTATAAACTGGAAAAATCTTTAAATCGATCTCTTATTTGCACAATTTGCAAATCAATTAATTCATAGTATACTTGGGTCAAACTCATTTTTTCGCTATCAGCAAACTATAAGTTATTTCTAACGTTTTCTAGTTGCTGAATGGTTTGGCAAATCTCATTGCAACATGAAACCATACTAATTGAGGTTGGCTGAAGTAGTTTCAGCAAGGGTTCAATATAAACAAAACATTTATTAAATACACAGAGAAGGAAAACAAACATCGAACTATCCAAATACCTTTTGAAACCAATGGCGCAGTTGGTAGAATCAGTCCCAAGATGAGTTTCCGTCTTCAATGATGCTTGATAAAGCTTCATAAAGTTCTCGAAAGTGATGCTTAATTGTCTGAATTGCCCTTGAGTGAAAACTCCATTGAGTAATATTCACTTGTGGGGTAAAATCATACAAGACGGTGCGCACCCCATATAAACACGACGACAGTCTCAGGAGCTTGGCTATTGCCAAGTAGTGGTGTGTCGTTCCGACCGGAACGGATCCGGGTGTGGACCGGGTCCGGAGCGGATCCATCTCTAAATACGGACCCGGTCCGGAACCGGATCCGCTCCTTTCGGTCATTTGGCTCCGAAATCAGTCATTTCGGTCCGGACCCGTTCCTTTCGTTCATCCGGCTCCGAAATCAGTCATTTCGGTCCTTAACCGTTCCTTTCGGTCCTTTGGTTCCGAAATCAGTCATTTGTGTCCGAATCCATTCGGTTCCGAAGTCGGTCCATCTCAGTCCGAACCCGCTCTTCTGTCATTTGGATCCAGATCCGTTTAAAAATCTGTCCGGTTTCGGAGCCGTTTCCCTCTTGCTGTAATCAGTATGCTGAGGAGGAAGCATGCTTGTTCGAGATCCATTGATAGTTCGAGTGATAGTTCGTTCCATTGATAGTTCGAGTGAAGAAAAAGGTGTTCGGAGAATTACAGGGAGGGGGGGTGGGGATATAAAGAGGCACCCGAGTTACACACCTTTGGAAAGATGATGTGTCAATGCCGGGGGCGGTTGACATTCCAAAGGAGACCGATGGTCATGGACTTAGTGAGATGAGATGAGAGCTTATAGAAAGAAATCTGGGGATAAATTCAGGGGTGGCTCCAATGGGGGGTCCGGGAACTTGTGACCCCCCATCGGGGCTATTTGATTAATTCGTCGGGGAATTTTCATAAGAAGAAATCTATATTTTAGCTGAGTTTTAATTTTGATTTTGCGATTTAAAAAATTAGTTTTGTACTTTTTAAATACACATGAAAGGCAAATGAGTATTGGAGATTGAAGCGGAAATGTTTACATTTCTGGGAGATAGCTCATTGGGGGAGTGGGGGGGCTATATTCCTCAGAACTTCTGAATAATGGCTAAAACTACTTCCCGTTTTCATTCATCTCTTATCTCTGCGATCCTTTTCATGTCGAAAAACAGCCACTTCCTGCATCTTCCAATACTGTGATGTGTTGACGAACGGCGGGGGAGACTTCAAATTCGAATAGTGTATACTTGAAGTCTGTGATCCCACTCTCAGGAGGCATTTTACTGGATTTGCAGCAAGACATCAATCTTAAGGTAACAAAAGTGCCAGTCTATTCTTCAAACGACAAATTTATGAGACCACATGTGCGACCACTTTCTATTCGAGGCTCTTTTAATTGCTTAAAATTGCTTAAACGATTGTGCATTTTGTCGCCGACACCATAGAAAAGTAGAATATGGGTGTGGGTGGTCGGGATGGGGGAGACAGTGACCGTTAATTAGACCAGTCAAATAGATAAAAAATTTCGAGGAAAGGGAAGTATGACTTTGCTTACACAAGCAAATGGAATGGGGGGATGTTCTTTTTTCCAGAAATACGGTTTTTGTATTTTTATCACGTTTATTTCATTTTGGTCCTCAATGACAGAATGATGAGATAGAAATGGTTCCACTAAATATCCCGTGTATTTTTATTTTTTCTTCGCAAACCCATAGTACATCACTTTTCCAACACTTGTTATTGTGCACTGTGCCAGTGAGTTAGACAGAGTTTAGAATAATGGGCATTTTTTTTTCTTGTTACGGCAGCATAGCATATCATTGTGAAGTTTATAAAAGTTTAATTTCACTTTTGGCTTTATGTTTCCTAAAAAGAACATCGGTGGTGCCAAAAGCACAAGATATAAAGTACAGTGTGCTTTATGTCGTGATATTTTTGATAATGATTATGTAAAAAAAAAAAAAAAAAAAAAAAACATAGGATAACTAAGCATTCAGATCTTCATAAACAAAATCGACTGGCGCCTGTTCAAGTAAGTTATATGTAAATTACATTCATATATATATTTTAAATGTGTTTAACCCTTTCCGGCGCAAGAACTTTTATTGTATTTTCTCGTTTATGCAGATGCCTGGAGTAATAGTTAAATTTCTGATGTCAATTTAATGAAGCATGGATAATTTTTCTGCAAAATATCTGTAACATTTTTATAAATATGCATGACACTTTACCTCCTAATATCATTTTCTGCAAATTTCATTATTATCTGGTAAATAGACATAGGAAAATTAACTAATGCTTCTGTAATTTGTCATGTACAGCATAAGTAGGTGGCTAGAACGTCTAGCCACCGCCCGCGAAAGGGTTAAAAGCTTTAATTAATATATGTTATTATTAAAAATATGGTCAGTTTATTTCTATAAAGCATTGAATTATATATTCTAGGCACCTGCTTTTTGTTATGTATTTGTACAAATATACTATGCCCAAGGGCGGATCCAGAAATATTTTTCAGGAAGGGTGCAAAGCTTGAAAACAAATTCAGAATTGCATGGACATGCAATTTTATTTGAAGCGTATTTTTACTAGTAATAAAGCGTATTTTTACTAGTAAATATTTTCCTCTCGGCGAATTCGCGCCCCTGTGCCCTCGCCCTAAACAACCCTTGCCCCTCACCCCCCCCCCTTTTGACACTTTACCTCCTAATATCATTTTCTGCAAATTTCATTATTATCTGGTAAATAGAAATAGGAAAATTAACTAATGCTTCTGAAATTTGTCATGTACAGCATAAGTAGGTGGCTAGAACGTCTAGCCACCGCCCGCGAAAGGGTTAAAAGCTTTAATTAATGTATGTTATTATTAAAAATATGGTCAGTTTATTTCTATAAAGCATTGAATTATATATTATAGGTACTTGCTTTTTGTTATGTATTTGTACAAATATAGTATGCCCAAGGGCGGATCCAGAAATATTTTTCAGGAAGGGTGCAAAGCTTGAAAACAAATTCAGAATTGCATGGACATGCAATTTTATTTGAAGCGTATTTTTACTAGTAATAAAGCGTATTTTTACTAGTAAATATTTTGAATTCGCGCCCCTGTGCCCTCGCCCTAACCCTTGCCCCTCACCCCCCCCTTTTAAAAAAGAATTGAAACTATTTTGAGCACAAATTTTGAATGACCACATTCTACGTTATTTAAAAATAAAAATAATTTAAAAATAAAGCACATATTTCAAAAACTGAGTCACTTGTTCTGTCTCAGAAATTTTAAAATACTACTTTACAGTTTATTTATTAACAGCATTTTAATGATACGTATATATCATTAAATGTCCTTGACATGGATGCTCGTAATGGTTTGGAGTGCACTTTTAATCATAGATGCGGACCCAGAGTCATAACTTTTTGAGTTGAAGCTGGAGTAGAAGTCGGACTTTTTGACCTCACATTCTGATTCTATGAAATGTTGTACAACATTATCGTATTTTAAATTATATTAACTGTCTGAGTACTCTATGAATTAATCTAAATTTTCTCCTAATTGGTCTTTTAAACACTATGAGTACTTTTAAATGTGCTCTTGCTTTTAAACCATTGATAAGTAACATGTTGTTCACCCCATTATATGTCATTCCCGCTAAATAACAGGACAGGATATACATTTTTAAAATATATTCTTTCGTTCCAGTTTCGATTTTTTTTTTTTTTTTTTGTATATTTATCAAATACGATTTAGTAATTGGAGTGAGGACGAAAGATATGTCTTTATAAACTTTCAAATTGCATTAATGCAAATTTAAATTAAACACAGATTTAATGTAATTGTATGTAAATCAACAGTATTTTAATTCACGAGTCAAAAGCTTTTGTGTCATAAATGTAAAATAAAATTTCCCATTGTATTACTTTTATTCATAGAGCTACAAAATTTATAAGTCTTAATTGATATTTTTTAAAGAGATTTACGACTCGGGCGATAAGAAATTTCAGATTTTGTTTACTACGGAAACTTTTTAAAATGTATATTTACTTGTGTAATAATTTGACATGACAAAATATTTATAAAATTATTTTACAGTTCATCATCTTTGGCATTCAAAATATGTATAAACCTATGAATATTTAAATAAACTAACCGCTTTAACTAAAAATTTTCATTTTAATTAGAAATATTTTAAACTGTTCGTATTTTATTTATTTATAAGTTAGTGTGTTATGCTATTTATAAAATAAGTATTCTGTGTCTTTAAAATTATTTTATCACAGTATATAATCCTTGCTTGAACTCTTATAACTGTTGAGAAAGTAAAAAGACATTTTTATAACTAAGTGGATAATTAGATAATTTAACTTTTAACTTCTTCCGAATAATAAAAAAAAAAAATTAATACTTTTCTGTTTCTTAGATGGCAAATTTGAATAAATATACTTTTTATTTATAAATAGATTCAATCGAACACAATATGCACGATTTAATCTTTAATTTTATAAAAATTTAGCAGTAAGATTTGTTTTTATTTTTATTTTTATTTTTTATTTTTTTGTAATTTAAGAAATAGTCAAATACATAGTTTGTTTATTTGGTAACATACTTATACATATACAACGAGTGAGAATTCGCACTATATAGAGAAATCTAACTGGATTAACCGGCCCTCTTTAGCTAATCGTTCATAGCCATGCACACCAAGAAGATTAACAGCTGCAAGGGAATTAGAATTTATTACATTTTGCTTGGGGTGAAAAAAGAAATTTTTTTAAAAATTAAATAATAATAATAACCAGCCCCTCTGATAGACCAAAAAGCCCTCTCCAGTCTAGTATGAAGATGGCCGTGGATAGATCTAAAAATGGAATATAAGTTAAAGGAAACTGATTAATCTTGACTGACAATTTAATTTTTATATCGTTGTGGAAAAAATAACTAACTTTTGTGAATTTTAATTCAGTTATTTTACTGCAAAGTAAATAAAAATTATGGTATACAGCGTCTATATCGTCTTTCCGAAAATTTCACTTTTATCCTGTAAAATAAGTAAATAAAATAAATACAATAAAAGTTTTATATTTGCGTGTATATTTGTATGTTATATACAGTGGCGTATCGTAAGCCACCGCAACTTTCCCTTATTTTGAATCTTTATACAAATTGCTATTGAATCCATGGATGGCACCAGCATTAAGGCTGTTCTTTGAAGAAAAAGAACTCTGTTTTTAGTCTTGGTACACAAATTGAAATAAACTAATAGCATCATGGTCTCCAAAAAATTCCAGATGGTTCTTCATAAGCCGTTTTACACACTACGATAAGCGAAAACGTTGTGGCTTTTGTGAAATTTTCAGAAAAAATTCTTAAACATGGATTTGAGCTGCAAGATTTTTCGAAGAGTGACACGCTTTGCGAAAATTTCCGATTTTTAAGAATTTTTTCTCAAAGTATTGAAACTGATACAGATTGGCCTTTCTTCGCAGTATGTAATACAGCTTGTAAAGAGACAGTTTCAAAATTTTGAAGTGCCTGGCATAATTAGTTTATTTGTAATTATGTACCAAAATCGCATGATTTTTTCGAATAACACCGTTAATATAAACTATTAAAATAAACTAATAGTATGTGTTCTAAACTGATTTTTGAGTTACAGAATTATATGGATCAGAATTCAACTCTTTAACTTTTAAACAGATTAATATTATGTTTATTATTCGCCTTATTAATTAAACTCTTTTTTGTTAATGTTGAAATTTTAAAAGTGACACTTTCACTATGAATTATTAGTAAATGAGCTTGCTTTATAAAATTATTCATCACGTTTGTGGAAACCTCGTTCAAAACTATCTTGGAGTATTACAAAAAAGTGAATTTTTATCAAGGTTAGTTTCGCTAAAAATAATTATTTTTTTGTGTGTCTTGGCAAATTATAAGCTGACCGATTATATTTTTCTGACGATATTTTTTATTTTAGATTTTAAAAGAAAGTGGTTAATTTTCTTCATGAGTGCTTGACTTTATAAAAAAAATTTAATAGCGCATATATTTACGTTCTCTTTCGGAGATTTTTATAATTTATTATTATTATTATTAACTGAAGCTTCTAGGGGTACACTTCACAACAATTCTTTTCGAAATTGAGATACGGTGCCATCTTTTAGCTTTCAATAAGTACTATCACTACATGAATTATTTGGAAGTAGAATCATTTTAAAGCCGTAGAAACAAGCGATAAAATTTCGGTATGCCACTTTACTGCGCGCCTTCAAAATCGTTTTTCTAAAAAGAAAATTTTTGTTGTAAAGTGGTTCTACCTATAAACATTTCAATTGCATTTTTCTCACTTTATTGTGATTTAAAATATTATTATTGCATAAAATAACAATTCGATTAATATTTTTACAGCAAAACATGTTGGCCAGAAACACTAGACTTTTTGAGATAACGAGTTGAAATAAAAGGGAATAAGTTTGTAAATGGAAATGTAGATTACGGCCAATTATCTACGCTAGGGATCTAGGCCGGAGGGTCGGTTTGCCCTCCGTGGGGGACTTTCTAAGAGGTCCTAACCCGTATTTATGCAAAGTTTCGGAAAACTCCGAACGGTTAGGTCGGCGGACGGACCTAGTTTCGAACCAGGCACTTTCCGTCTCCCAGATGCCACTGGTGGCGCGGGATTCAATTTATAAGGAAACACACATTTATTGAGATATCAAGAATTTCGATGTTCGAGATATCGAAGTTAAACTGTAATTAAATTTACATATATCTCTTTATTTTATAAAAATAACTGCAATTTGTGTAAAAGCGTGGAAATTTAGTCATGCTTAATTGATTAAAAAAATTTCAGTAAATTTACAGCAATATTCTTGCACAAAAAACTTATGTCTCTGATATTTTTTCTGCGGGTGGAAAAAAAATGCGTAGAACTTTCTTCGCTGAACTTTTTTCAAAGAATTTCATTCATATGAAATATTTTAAGCGTTAACCTGAAGAACTCTTAAAAGTAGCTTTCGAGATTTTACAGAAACGTGCAAGGCCGCAAACAGGGGAGAGGATCATGTGGGTTTGACCCCCCCCCTTCCCAATTTTCAGTAAATGCATTATCAGTTTATTTGCGTTGATTCTAGAGATCAGTTAATTTAATTTTAGCACTACAGATCCCCTCCACCCACCGAAATTCTTTGCTTGCTGAGGTCTTGGGGAAATATTTGTGTAATGTAAAAGGATTTTGAGATACGTTAACTAGGGTCAGTTTAAATAATAATCAACTAGGAAAGATTGTGCAGTGGTTTTTGAAAATATCCGGGGCCTGGGTGTCCGTTTATGTATGTTGATCCGATTCCTGGAAATATTTCACAATACAAAACATTATATTGTCCTCCATCTCCTCTAAACTTATCTGGATCCTGGATATTTTAATTTAGAAAATGATTTATTGTGGACAAATCACTTTCCAAAGTAAAATATTTTCAAGTGGTGCAAATAGTTGCAAATTTCCATACTTGGTGACAAAAATGTCATCCAAGAGGGAGGTCAAACCCCCCCTCTTGGATACGCCACTTAGCATATATGTACATGTATATTTGTGCCTCCTCGTCGGGGAGTGGTGACCCCCCGTCGGGGAAAGTCTAGCGCCACCACTGGATAAATTGCTTTTGAGAATGTCAACATTGGATGTAGGACTGGAGAAGGGATGCGATATCTCTTAATTTATTGATTTGTGAGTCGAATTCAGTGTTACGGGAACTTATTTTATCATTTTAGTTAGGCGAGATGGAGTTTTTGGGATTAGATTTTCTCACAGATTTGGGGGGTTGGCTGATCAGCTATAATTTGCCAGGTGCGGGGGAAAAAACGTGGACTGAAAAAAACGCGAACGGTAAAAACGCCCAAATGATTAATTTTTACTAAAAATTGGACATAAACATTCTGTGTTTTGTAATATACATGAGGAATATATTTAATTGGGTCTTATTCCAAATTTCTTTTGTTTTGGGGTAAAGGGGTAAACTTTCATGTTCAGTAGATCTGGGAGTGAGAAAGCTATTATTATTAGGGTTTCCTAAGCACGTAATAATATGAACCATAGGGAAAGCGTCGGGAGGGGGCACAAGGGGCCACGTACCCTTCCCTATGCCCCCCCTCAAAATTTTTTTAAATAAAAATTTGCAAAAAAACTTCCCTTTTCTGCTCTTAAATCCGATATGTGCCCCCGCAAACCTTTCCTGTTCCTTTCCAAAATTTCAGTAGGTCTGGAAGCACTAACACTTCCTTACTATTATTATTTGGTTTTCCTAAGCGAAGCGTATAATACATGTGAATCATAGCAGCAGTTTCGGGGGGTGGGTGTAGGGGGACCGTCCCTCCCAACTTCATCTCAAACTGTTTTAAACAATCTTTTAAAGCTAATGTTATTAGGTCTTCTTAAGCATATAATACATATGAACCATAGGCGTAGTATCGGGGGAACACAGAGGGGGGCGCTTGTCCCCCTGTGCCCCCCAACTTTGTCTCAAAATCTTTTCATTTTAAAAATTTGTTCGACGGGTCGTTTTAACCGATCCAGCTAAAAATTTAGAAGGAAACTCCATTCTTGGTTAAACAATATTTTTAATTTCAAATCTGTTGTACTGGTTAAAGCTTTTGAATAATAGGGTTTCTTTAAAACTTGTTTCTTTATTTTAAGTTTTTAGTGCAATGCAAAATATTTTATGCAAAAAAGGCTTTATTTGGTGAATAAAAGTGAATAATGTTTTCCTTTTTCATAATTAAGTAACTCTCACAGCTTTACATAAAGTTATATTAATTGTTAAAATAGATTATTGTATCCTTTTCTTAATTGTCTTTTATTCAAGTATTTTCGAAATGTGTTCCTAAGTTCTAGAAAAATAAGGCTGCCAGTATTTCTGCAGTAGTATAATGGATTCTTGGTTACTGTGGTTAAGAGACAAAGATATACGAAGGCTGTCGGCTGTGGGGGGATGCCGTGGGTGGGGAACTTTTTAAGGGGGCATTCGCGTTACATATGGAATTAAACACACCAAATTTCAGACCATTAGAGCGACAGCTTCCCGTAATGAATGGGGTGAATCAAATTTCCATTCTAGATGATTTTGAAACTTGCGCAAATCTTAGTTAAAATGTTTCCAAATTTTGTCTGTAGATGGAAATGAAAATGTTAAGGAGCAGTGTCAGTTTTGAAAGCTGAAAACTTAGATAATATGCAAAATATTTAAATTTACGATAAATTCTAAAACTCACCGAAAAGACAAAACTTGAATTTTTTTTATGCCGTGATTTAGCTGAGTATTTATATTCAAACGTTACACTGAAATCAATAAGTAATAAATATTATATGTAGAGGTTTATTTTAGGCACTGAGACTTTTGGAAATTAAACTTTTTATAAACGATTTTGGAACAAACGACTATTCATTGTTCACATTCTGAAATTGCATATTTTTCATTGCGTTTTCAGTATTAATGCAATTTCTCAGAAATGGTCGGTTTCGGATGTTAGCGCTATAAAAGTAAAATTTTGAAAGGCAACGTTTAAAAAAAAACAGCACCTCTTCCAAAGGCCGTATCCAGGAGGGGGGACCAGGGGGTCCCCCCCCCCCGAAATTTTGTTCTGGGTACGGCCCTGTTTCTTCCTTAACACAACAATTGGAATTGCTTTTGTTATTCTTATTAAACTGTATTTAAGTAAAATAAACTGAGATCTTTGGTGGAAAATTTAGCTTCTCAATTAAAATAATTGTACTTCTATTTTGTATGTATTTTGCATATTTTTTAATTCAAGAAGTATTTTGTATTTTAGTGTTTGAATCAATGTATTTTATGCTTCGTATCGAAAAAACATTTTCGGTGAATTTTGCCCAGCACTGGTGAGTTGCAGTAGTCGTTACCCCCCCCCCCCATGAATTTTTTCTGGCTACGCCACTGCTAAAGACAGTGATAATTTGAGGCAAAGTATTTATCGGAAAAAAGTAAAAGGGATTTGGGAAGCGAATTTTATTCCTTGCTTTTCAATAATAATAATTAATTTGAGAAAATGTATTTAAGCTGATTGTCATTGTTGAAAAAAGAAATTTGAAAAGATTTAAAAGAAAGAATAACGTATTAATGTTCTTTTTATTTGTATATTTAGTGTTAAGTTAATGCACATTAATATTTAAAAAATCTAAAAATGACATATTTACTATAAAATAAAATTACTTTCATATACGATCAAACTCCGAGAGTGATAATTATTAAATGAAATTACCGTGTTTACTCGCATAATAGTCGCACTTTTTTGCCAATTATTCATGGTGAAAGGCTAGATGCAACAATTATGCGGTGAAATCTAACTAATCTAATCATAATATTCTCGAATGATAGAACACATTACTGGTATTATAATAAAATTACTAAATTAACAAATGTCTCCACATTATCTGCCGCGTACTAAATAATCTTTTCGTCACGTCAGTAGCACACAAAAAAGAGACATTTATCTTTTTATAGTAATATTTGTATAGACATAAATGAAGGGGTCAAATACGAGACAGCGACTTTCGAGCGGGGAAAATATTTTGACGATTTCTCCTGCTTCGAAACGGGCATTCGACTAGTGAGTGCGACTATTATTACGCGAGTAAACACGGTTTAGATTTAATGTTAAAATGTTTGGCTTTTTCAATACCTATTTAAGTATGTTAAACTTTTGCTTACAGAAATTTAGATTTCTTTTTCACATTGCCAACATATCTTTCTACCTTTTCTTTTAGTGTAATAAAATTTATATTTTAGCCTGTTAGTTAAAATGTGCGTGTTAATAGGCATATTCATAGAGACAGCCAAAAGCAATGAGTTAGTATTTATATCCTTCGGGAGCGGAGAGAGATTAACAAAGAGCCAGAAGGGGGGGGGGGGAGCGAACAGCTGATCATCAGCTGGTAGCCTTAACAAAAGACCTGGCGTCCCTGCCTTTTCCCGAGTATGCACAGGAAAACCTGTACACTTCGGGGGAAAAGAAGCAGACCCCCAGAACCACCCCAACACCCTGCGGCTATTTCTTAGAAGAGCTTCTCGGAAGGCACATTCCTTTGAGATCTTTGAGATAGAAAAACGGGAGAAAAGTTTCAGTTTGTTGGTGGATCAGTTAGTTGGAAGACACGCAAGTTTGGGTTACGTGAGGCGTAATCAAAGAATGCATTGGTCTAAATGCTATAAAAAAATATTATCAAAATGCTATAAAAAAATATTATCAAATATATTCATAATATATATTTTCCAGAATTAAGTTAGTCAATCAGAAATAACTTCTTAAAAAAATTCTTTAAATCAAATGTTAGTGTAATATGTAATGTTTTAAAAAAATTTTCATTTCTAAATGCTATAAAAAGGAAGCTGGTTTTAAGGGAACCTTTTTAAAGGAAACTGGTCTAAAATTATTTAAAACTCATTTCTTAACATGTCAAATATTGGTTATAAATAACTGTGATTAAAATTAACAGTTTTGATCGAATAGTTTTAATAATAATACTTTTATTATTATTGACATTGCATAGTGTATTGCCCCTCACCAAATTTGATAAAACATACCTCTAAGCCTTTTTATGAGAAAGGCTGGAATTTTGTCCATCGCCTCATTAATGCGTGGTGAGGCATTTTACTTATTGGGAATTTTTGTAAGGGGGCTGTATAAAAAAAAAAAATTTGGTATGTATTTACATTTAAGTTCTGAAAATTTTATTCGATACCATAAAGTAACTTTGTTATTTATTCTGTCTGTGATCAATACTTAAAGAAGAAATCCCTAGGTCAGTGTTTATAGGACAACCTCTATAATAGGATTGGAAATAATAAAAATTTTTATTTAGTAGGGCTGTAGCGTGTTTACTAACACGACGTCACGTCGAGCAAGCCTATTGGTTACGTTCCAGTTTTGCCTACCAGCCATCCTACCAGTGACGTCAGAAGCTACAGCCCTATACTAAAAACTCTTTACTAAAAGTGTCAATTATCATGAAAGTTATTTTGATTTTGTAGTTAAGGCAGATCTTATTAAGGGATGCCTTGGATGGAGGACTTTTTGAGGGGTTTTAACGCGTATTCACGTTACGCACGGAGAAAACAGCCGCGCGGTAGCCAGAACCCTGGACTTACAACCGTTTACAAAATTGTCATGAAATCAGTAAAAAGTAATTATACTATGACGTAAACGGTTTCGATTAAAGAAATGCTTTTAAAGCTTTGTAAGATAAACTTGCATAAAAAAAAGCTTTCTCCTCATTATAAAACTATTAAATTTTTTCATAGCAAGCTTTTAAAAAACATGCTGAAATACGCGAGAATAGCGATATACAAATTATAAAGGTAAATTATCAAATATTGAACTTTATATATGATTAAAAGACAATAAGAAAAAAGGGATAACATTAAATCTATTATAACAATTAATATAACTTAATGCAAACATATGTGACTTACTTAATTATGAAAAGGGAAAACATTATTCACTTTTAGTCACCAAATAAAATCCTTTTTGCATAAAATATTTTGTAGTTCATTAAAAAATTAAAATAAATGAATAAATAAATAAAAGTTTTAAAGAAACCCTATTATCCAAGAAGTACTTAAAACCAGTACAACAGATTGGAAATGAGAAATGTTTACCAAGTGCTTAAAAAACTAACGTTTAAATTAAACAACCTTGACAGTGGACAATTTTATTTAAATATTTTGTAAAGACGCAGACTGAAGTTTCTTTTTGCATTTTTAAGTGGAACGATTAAAAGACCCGTCAAGCAAAATTTTAAAATGAAAAAATTTTGAGACGAAGTTGGTGGGGGGGGGGGAAGGGGGACACGTCCCCCCCCCGATATACGCCTATGGTTCAGATGTATTACTTTCTTAGGAAAACCTAATAACAAGAGCCTTTTAAGGAAGGCGGATGGCTTATCACTGCTCCCAGACCTACTGAAATTTTGCAGGAACACATGAAGATTTGATGGGCGGGGGGGGGTTGGAACATATTTAATTTAAGAGCAGAAAAGGGAGTTTTAAATTTTGAAACAAATGTTTGTTTATAAGATTTTGAAATGAAGTTGGGGGGCACTTGCCCCCTTGTGCCCCCCCCTGACTATAGAACTATGATTCATATGTATTATACGCTTGTAACAATACCTACTAATCTTTAAAGTAAAAGTTTTTTTTTTAATTTTCAAACAAATCTTTATTTAACAAATTTTTTGAGACGAAGTTGGGGGGGACACGTGACCCCTTGCGCCCTCCCTCGCGACGCTTTTCCTATGGCTCATATGTTATACGCTTAGAAAAACCTAATAGCAATAGCTTTCTCAGAGGTTTACCACTCACAGACTTGCTGAACTGAAAATTTACCCCTTTACTCCAAAACAAAAGAAATTTGGACATAAGATCCAATTACCTTTCTCGTGTACATTACAAAACAAAGAATGTTTATGTCTGGCATTTAGTAAAAGTTAATCATATGGGCGTTTTTACCGTTCGCTTTTTTCTGCCTTATTCCTTATTTCTGTTATCTCTGGAATCTATTTTCGCTCATCTCTGATCGGATCCACTTCTTTCTGTGAAATGGATCCGAAGTCGTTCCTCTCGGTCCGGATCCACTTCTTTCTGTCAAATGGATGCGAAGTCGTTCCTCTCGGTCCGGACCGGTTCCGATTTCGGACCGAAAGGGACGGGTCCGGACCCGTTCCTTTTCCTTGGAGTGGATCCAAAAGGACCGGGTCCGAAGGATTCGGTCCTACAGAGGAGCTGATCCGTACGGACCGGATCCTCAAAAGGACCGACTTTACCCACCACTATAGAGCATTTCGACGGGCCGCTCCTCTCTGCGATAGGTCTCCGTCTTGCGTGACAGCTTGGGGTTCTCGTAATGTATTTGAATGGGAAAAACCCGATTTTCAACATTCAAAAAATGTATTAAATTTAATTTTTTGGATGATTGTAATGGATGGAATTTGTTAATCAAACCGTTTAATATTTTAAAAAGCTTAACATATAATATTTTAATGATATTTCAAGCGACTTTTTCCGCTGGTACTGCGTTTGGAAAGACAACATTATGTACGGGAATACGCTGTCGAAGTGGTGACGTCACAGCCGGGTTTTGGGCATCAAAACATTGTGTTCCCATGTTAATTTCCCATAGGGTTTTATAAATTGCTTCATATCTTTAATATTAGACAAAAATAAGACATTTCACTCCATTTTTCAACTACAGTGCAGGGAGTTTTATCTCTTGTATGAATATCAAGTAAATTGAATGACTATAAATATAATTAATTCGTCGATAATAGTTGAAATCGCCTAAGCCTAACGATCCGAGAATGTAAATAAACATCGTACATCCGTTATGTCGGCATGTATTAATCCTATACTAGTGTTGTATTTTTGGTGTTTTTCAACGTGATAATGAATAGTTGATCACAAATAAATGTGCATGTACAGTAAATCCGTGCCTTCATTAATTGATTCTGACCCTAGTTTACTTAATATATTTTTGAGTATATCAGCATTCTTATAATGCTTTTAGCTTTTAATTTATTAACATTATTGTTTTTTTTTCAGTTTCATCTTTGTAAGTGTAATTAATTTTGTTTGTTCTATTTTTTAAATGCCTAATGAGTGCTCATACAATTCTGCTGTGCATTTGAAAGCAGCAGTATCTGTATTTGTACTTTTTTGGCTTGTAAAATAGGATCAGATGCTGAAAGTTTCCTGAAATATAGATGTTGTGGCTAAACTGAACATCTGCACAAGTTAACAAGCTACAAGAGAGGGTTATTCCTTTCTATAGGAAAGTGCCGGACAAAGATATAAATCATGATCACCCCATGCTAAGTCTGTGCATGATAACTCATCAAATCAAGTTTGTAAATATATTGTATGTTTATTCTATTTTTTTAAATACCTAATGAGTGCTCGTATAATTCTGCTGTGCATTTGAAAGCAGCAGTATCTGTATTTATACTTTTTACAAAATTTATTTGTACTTTAAAACTAATGAATTTATTTCCTTGTTTTTCAATTAACAGTTCAATTTCTTGCATTAATTGTTTATTTTATCTAATACAAAAAATCTGATAAGTTACAGTTTACTCTTTCAGTAATGAATATGCACTTCTGTAATTTTTTAAAAAGTGTTAAAGAATAGTATAAAATCAGTAATTGTTCTGCATATTTATAAGGAAAAATGTGATTGTATTGTTTTCATAAATTAATCTTGCTCCTTAGTCTTTCATTGTGTATCTGATTCTTGTTTGTCTAATCTATTCCCCTCAGAAGCTTGTCCCACAGATTTTTCATTACGGAAAAAAATGGGTGAGAATTTCTCACTAGAGATGTGGTTTGGGTAAATGCCAAGTAGGTAAGGTATTTACTTCTACCTCGAGTGAACACCCAAAATCAGGGTTAAATACCCTAATTTTGGGTGTTTACTTTCCAATTTTCAGTGGTAAGTTTTATATTCTGTTTTAAACTTTAGGGATGTAACGGATACTGATTTTGTCGGATATCCGAAGCTCCTTTGGTTGCCCGATCGAATATCCGGCACTAAACATGTATTTAGTTATCAAGTGTTTTTAGCACCAGAGTGCTATTAATTTCAACCTTGCTTTTTGTGTAGACACGATTTTGGTACAATTTTCGCATCCAGTCATTTTTGAAATGTGTTTGCCAGATAATGTGAAGGGGGGGGGGGCAGGCACTAATAAAATGTTGAGTCGCACAAGGTTTGCCATTTTTGATAAATGATTGCTAAACTGGGTGCCAAAATGCGACAATTTATTATAAATATATTTTGAGTATAGTTACAAAATGCCTGGCGAATATTGTAAAATAGTTTTAGTAAGCGATTTAAATATAGATGTTAATTCCAAAGAAGTTTTTTATAGAACAGTGAAGACAAATACGGTACACATCATAGATTATGATACACTAATGATATTTATAAAGGTGAAGTGTAATTTGACTATGCCTGGCGAAAATTGTTAAACAGTTTTGGTAGGCGATTTTAATATAGATTTCTATTCCAAAGAAGTGTTTTATGGAACAAACAGCTGGATTCTCCGCTCGTCGTTAATTTTTCGCAGTCGTTAACTTTGCCCCGCCTTGAGGTGGATTTTTAAGGAGGAGCGTCAAGGGGTTCATGCGATTGGCTAAAAGACCTCCCGTTTTCCTCCGGAGTTGTTAGCGCAGTCGGTAACCAAACAACTGGTTCTGCCCAGTTGACAGCTAACAACCGACGATTTCGTGAACCACCGGGGCAGAATTCCACCCAGAGAAGGAAAACACGATACACTCATGGATTATGATGCTCACTCCAAAAAGTATTTAAAATGTCTAAGATATAATTGGAATATGCGTATAGTTCGAATATGCCAGGTAAAGATTTTAAAACAGTAGGATCAGTAGGCGATTTTAAGATAGATTTGGATTCCAAAGATGTGCTTTATGGTTCAAGAAAGAGTTGATTCCTATTTTAACGGCCCTACTTTCGCCAACCTAAAAATTCCTCGCACTTTGGCGAGCTTTGAAATCATGGGTCTCTAGGAGTTATGCACAAGTTTCAACGCTCCCTAAACAACAACATGAAAACTAAAGTGAACAAATTAGTGATAAACACACTAGTTAAGGAATTTGAAGACACTTAATTATTAAAACTACATTTAATTGGCAACCCAAAATAATTAAAAATGTAACGGAATGCTATACTTACAGGTTGTTCCAAATCGATATTTTATTTCTAAATTACGATTGCCACATAAATACACAAAATCTTCATGGTTACTGTATATGTTTAATGATCGCCACCTTGGCGAGAGTTGAGGCTTTAAGGTAGGAATCAACCCAAGAAGATAAACACAGCACACTCATGGATTATGATGCACATTTGAAACAATATTTAAAACGGTGAAGTATAGATGTAATATACTTGGCGAAGATTGTAAAATAGTTTTAACAGGCGATTTTAAGATAGATTTCGATTCCAAAGATGGGTTTTATAAAAAAGGAAGAAAAATACTGCTCACTCATGAGTAATGATACACTTTCCAACCTAATGGAATAAGGACGAAAAATAGGGACGACACATAAATTATGATTGCCCTTTAATATATAGCACTTGGGTGCGTATTTAAAATCTGAAAGGCTTCAGATTTTCCTTTTTTTAAAAAATAAATGACACCAGAACAATAATTGCAAGCATGTTTCACACATCATTAATAACTTACAAAAATTAAATATCTGGTTTTACGTTATCAGCCGGTGTGTGTGTTTGTTAGAAATGCAGTGTCAATATAAACGTAAATAAAAGAAAGCATGTTGGTTCTACGTTATCGACCGGTGTCTGTGTTTGTTAGAAATGCAGTGTCAATTTAAAAGTAAATAAAAGAAAGCATGCTGGTGTTACGTTATAAGTCGGTGGGTGTTAGGGACATTTCTGAGCGATTAATTAAAAAAAAAAAAAAAAGGTAAGTGCTTTTTTAAATGAATCTTTGCAATTTTTGAGGTTTTTAATGTTAATTTTAAATTGATATTTGATGTTTTTATGTTGCAGTAAGTGCTATTTGCATACTAACAAGCTATACACACTTAAAAAGTGCAATATATATATTTAATAGTATACATAGATGTATATGTTTGTACATCTGCTCATTCACATCAAAAGCAATTTCTTATTTCAACTACTGGGAACAATTAAAATAATTTAATCAAACTAATATAACTGTTTTGTTTTAAATAAACACAACAAAATTAAAACAATATAGAATATTTTTTTTTTTAATGCGAAATACTTACATTCTAGACGATTATTCATTTAAGTAAGTGGAGAGTGCAGTTTAGTGTCCAACAGATCTATCAAAAAAGACTGAATTATTAAAATTAATTCATGCCTTTTCCAATGGGTCTGTTAGATAATTGCTCTTCAAATTATGCAGCAGAAATTCATGTAAGCACTGATTCATTCCTATAATTAAGAAATAAATATATAAATAGGGGAACAATTTATTTAGTTCATCACATATCCAACAATTTCTTCACTTATAATAAGCAATAGTCATATTCAGTACAAATTAAACAGGGTTGTAAGTAGTAATCATGCAAAGTGATACATTGTAAAACATTTCAAAAATACTCGATCAATTCATAAAAAAATTATAAAACAAAACTCATACACATTTAGTTATTATTTGTGATCAACTAATTATTCATTATCACATTGAAAAACACCAAAAATACAACACTAGTTTAGAACTAATACATGCCGACATTACGGATGTACAATGTTTATTTACATTCTCAGATCGTTAGGCTTAGACGATTTCAACTATTATCGACGAATTAATCATATTTATAGTCATTCAATTTACTTGATATTCATACAAGAGATAAAACTTACTGCACTGTAGTTGAAAAATGGAGTTAAATGTCTTATTTTTGTGTAATATTGAAGATATGAAGCAATTTATAAAACCCTATGGGAAATTAACATGGGAACACAATGTTTTGATGCCCAAAACCCGGCTGTGACGTCACACTTCGACAGCGTATGAACACAACCTTTGTTTTAAGATTCGGCAGGTTATTCGGATTACTGTTTGTTTACAAATATCATTGTTGTGCATGCGAAATTTTCTTACTCGTGAGATTTATGCAAGAATAAAGTTTTGTTTTTGAATTATAATTCATCGGATATTCTGTATGCCCCAGAAAACATCAAATTCCATTAATATTTATATTAAAGAAGTGTTTATTTAAATTCCTATTACGATATATTCAGATTGTTTTTTTTCTTTTTTTATAAAAAATAAAATGTACTGTTTGTTATTATTTATCATAGTGTTCTTTTAAATATGTAAATGCCTGTAAAATAATACCAGTTATCCCATTAATAATAAAAGTGTAACATATGCATCGCATAACATATTTGTACATGTAATTAATCTAATACGTATGAATATGAATTTAAAAAAAATAATCCAATAAATCAACTAAATTAAAGACGTAGACCAATTAATGTAATCTTTACTTAGTTGCATAATTATTTAAATTGACAGTAAACATGAGTGCAAAAGGTAAATTTATAATTCCATTATGTTACATAAAGCTTCTGCCTTTTTATTATAAGATGGAAAACATTTCTGTTTCGCATTGTTAGCTCATAAAACTGTACTAAACAATTCTACAATTACATTTTTGAATTTTGTTTCAAGTTAGAACAGAAATCAAAAGCTGGAACTCTGACCCTGCATTTCTTTTTTCTGGGTGAATTTTTACATATTAGGATAAACCCAGCAAAGCTCATGAATACTTTGCTCCGAAGCCCAACACTAGTACATTAATTCATAAATGTTCCCCTTTTCAAGCACAAACTGATTTTAGCAGACAAGGCAAATCATATTCGCTTCACCTCGACCAGATTTGAGATTCCTGAGACCACCAGAATTTGGGTGTTTTCTGTATAATGTTTATATTTCTTCCTGCTAATTTCCGGCTATTTAATTTTATATCACTGTTCTGTGAAATAATTATTATATGGGAAAACCTTTAAATTATTGTTATTTTAATTAAATGTGCTGCCAATCCCATATTGCAGGGGTTTGCAGTTCGCTACTGAGTATTAACATAAGAATATTAAGGCTCCGGCACCTTTTTTTGCTAGAAATTGCCGCTAGCCCTGGAGCAATTAAATGTTTTCTCGTTGAAAAATTTCTTTCATTAATTTCCAAAAATTTACACTTTTTTTTATATAACCAGCATACAAAAATATCCCCAATCGGTAAAATGTGCTCCATATTCTGATGAGGTGATGTACAAAATTTGAGAATTATATCCTGAAAAGTGTCAAAGGTATGAAGATAATGAGTACTGACTTAAACAAATTTTCAGTAGCTCTTGAAAGGAAAAAAAATCACATTTTAAGGGTCATACAGATATTATGAAAGAATATTTTACATTCAAATTCAAGTATAGACCCCAGTCACCTTTGTTTATAGATATTCCTTAAGACATTAAATGATGAAAGGCTGAAATTTTGTACATCACCTCATTTGTGCATGGGGTACATTTTATTTTCCAGGAATTTTTTTGTAAGGTAGTTCTAAGAAATTTTAAAAAAGTGTAACTCTGTGAAAATTAACAAGAGGAATTTTCTCTTAACAGTCTTTCTTTTAAACCTTATTTTAAACATTTATTCAATTCACACTGCCTAATTATCTTTAATAGATAAAGAATTAAAGCATGTTATCACTTTCTAGGGGCACTGTACGTGTGTGTGTGTGTGTATACAATTTATAAACACTAATATTGCCCAATTAAGTGAAACAAATCTTTAAAATTGAACTCAGCTTGGTGGTAAACTTTAGAATTGCAGTATTTTGTCTCTTTCAAATGAAATAAGTTTGAATGAAGTGCCCCGAAAATATTTCTGGTTTAATAGAGGTACAAGGAAGTCATGTGGTGTCCATATCAGATTTATTAGTTCAATGATTTGATATAAAAAAAAATAAATAAAAAAAACAATCATAATAAAAGAAGTAGTATATAGATTTTTACAGTTATATTCTTCCATGATGATTGTATGTAAGAGAATTTTTTTTTCAACATCGTAAATTACAGTGTTACTTGAAAATATGTTTTCACATGATTTACACAGGAACCAGACTACATGCAAGCGAGAGATATTAAAAAAATCAGATGTCAGTCAGCCAATTTAAATTACTTTAGAAGTTATTTACAAAAAAAAAATGAAAGAAAAAAAAAGCATCATATTTGACAATATTTGGCTGCATAAAATGATTTAGGTTCTTGAATCTAAACAGCAGATAAGAACAGTATTCATAGAAAAATTGCTACTGGCGTATTATCCCGTCACTCAAACAAGACAAGCGATTTCTCGCCAAGATAAATGCCGATCACATGAAATTATTAATGGTTTCGAATACAATTAGCAACAGTTTCTAGCACATTTCATGAAAAAATACTTTGTCGGAAATGACCACCAGGATAATACGTAAGTAACAAAAAATCTAAAAATCTTCAGAATAATTTCTAATCCTAATATCAGCTCCACGCAGAACAGAGTGGAAATAGTTTTAGGTAAAAGAATAAGGATTTATTTTAACGAAGTACAGTTTAACCATTTAATCATCTGTCCATGGACACGAGAACAACAACAGTATAGCCTTGATTTCACGAAGTCAAAGAAACAACAGAAAGAATTAAGATAAGAAGGTGAAATAAAAGAGGGTGTCAGTTAAATATCTTGAATAAATGTGTTTTTTCTATTAAAGTTCCACTCCATACATAATTTAGAATACTGCAAAAGAATAAAAAGGCTGGTAGCCAAGTTTAGTGATTTTAAAAAAGTAGATTCTATAGTTTTTTAGCATAAGCAACAATAAGTAATCATACATTAACACATCACATGCCAGTTTCAACATAAGAAACTCCCTGTTTTATTTATTTATTATTATTTTTTTAATAAACCAACCACTGGTACAAAAGTAGATCTGTAAACAATGTATAAATTGACTTTTTAATCAAAATATGTTTTTAAAAAATAATTAACAAACCAATTCTTTCATGTATTTAATTGATTTATTCTAATGCATTTTATATGCACATTTAATAACAGAAACCACACCAGAAAGTGTTATCCATAGAAAGCATGCACTAAAATTCATGTCAATCTAAGGATAAACCTATCTAGTCATAGCTTCAAATTACATTGGAGACAAATTATCCATGTATTTAAAAATCATGAAAAAATATCACAATCCTAAACTAGAAACAATATCTAATTTTGCAATTAGAGTTTAATTAGTTGCTGACAGCTTTAAAATTTCTTCCATATTTCTAAATAAATAATGTACATTCTTTCGTGCACAGTCGTTGATTGATGTCTAAACTGAAACGCCTGTTGCTTGCTATTCTGCAGTTTGTTTACATTCTTCACAGTGGGGCTGCGTTCGTAATCCGAAAACCCAATGAACCTCCTCAGATTACACGTAGTTTATACGGATTACTGAGGTTGCTGAATAATACATTTAGGTAAAGAAATAGCATGCGCAGAACGATGCGCGAAGCTGTCACTCAGCTGACGTCAGAGATACGTCACGTCGAAATGCTCTATGCCAAGCCGCGTATTCACATTCGCAGGTCTCTTCAGCGGGTTGGCGATTTCGCCTTGGCGCGCCCAGAGAATATCGCCACTCTCCGGCGCTCACGCGCAGTAAACCTGCTGAAGAGACCCGCGCACGGTTGCCAGATTTGGCTAATATTAGCCAATTTGGCTATTTTTGATCAAGCTTGGCTAGAAAATTTATAAAGAAAATAGCCAACCTGGTTTTGGCTAATTCTTGGTTATTTTTATTGTGGCTGCTAGAAACTGGCCAATATTAACTAATTTGGTCTTTTTTTTTTTAAGCACATTTGACTCGTTAAGTTTTTTGAAGAAATTGTCTAACTTTTTTAGCCTTAGCAGGAAGGAAAATTCAGTTACCACAGCCAATTCTATCACTGAGACTGAGAGAGAGACGTGGGGTCAGAGCTTAGGAAAGGATGGGATGGGGATAGCTTTGGTGATAATATTGTAGCGGGATGCAAGGAAGTGATGGCATCACTTCCTTGCGCATCATGAAGAACGCATGAGATACGCATCATGAAGAACGCGTATTGGTCCCGCAAGTAGACGGGAACCATACGCGTTCGAATTCTTTGTTTTTAAAGAAGGGGGAGTAGCCCACCACAAAGGGTTTATATACACAATCGTTCGAGCGGCACTGCATTACTTAGCCAGTAGCGTTGCCAGGGTTTTATTTCGTGGGAGGATGAGTATAAAATTTTAAGCTAAGTAGGAGTATTCAAGTACAATAAGTTAATTTAGTTCAGGAAAAAAAGAGAGGGGTCAAATTTTGGGGGCGAGGCCAGTGGCGTAGCCAGTTTTCTTTACGGGGGAGGGGGTCCGAAATTTTCTGATCTATATATCAATTCCAAAAAAATAAGTGAAAAAATGCCTTTATCCATGTCTGCCTCCTGGGGTCAATCCAGGAATTTTTTTAAGGTCCCACTTTTGTAGAAATTACTTATTTTTGTGAATTTCAATACTTAATTTTGTGAATTTCAACACTTATTTTTGAGAATTTTCATACCAATTTTTAATGAAAGTCAGGTTCTTTTTTTTTTTTTTTTTTTGTTAAAATAATTGATTAAACACATTAAAATGTAGGGTAAAATGGCAGTGAAGGGCCATTTTAATCCATTATATTTTTGTGAAAGGGTCGTTTCAATACATTTTATTTTTGTGAAGGGCTAGTTTTAATCGATTGCAATTTTGTGAATTTTTGCAAAACGGACCCAACTTTTGTCTGCATCGACCCCTGTTCTCTCTAGTTTCGGATGGGTAGGAGTTGACCCCTGGATCCCCCTTGGCTACGCCACAGGCAGGAGCTGCAGATCCCAACCTTCAAAATAAAATCCTGTCTATGTTACTAATATAAACAGAACTCGTTAGTCCATTTGTATTTAATGTACAGTATGAGGGACTGTTCATTAAATTATTAGGTACCTATTTTTTTTCATTTGCCTTATGACCGTTTTTGTTTTTCTTTGACGGCTGAACATGTAAGAAATTCAAGAGCAGAAAATAGAAGTTTCTCTTTGATTTTTTGAACAAATATTTTAAAAGATTTTGAAAGAATGTCGCCCCTCCCCCGTCCTTATGTAAGAAAACATGTCCATACTCTATTCCAATTTCAAATTCTGCAAAGTTTAATTAAAAATCCTAAAGATGGCGCTGCAATCGCCAGTTTGGCTATTTTTGGCTAATTTTCAGAAGCCATTTGGCTATTTTCATAAATTTTGACCTGGCAACCCTGGACCCGCGCCGCGATTGAACCTCCAGTACGACTTTTCTTCAGCATTTGTTAAATAGAAATAATGTTTTAAATATTTCTGAAAAGTAAGATTTATAAGGTGTGTATATTTTTTTTTCGCTAAGTTAAGCACACTTGTACTGTATGGAGTTTGTTATATTATTATTCGAATTACTGCAAGATTAATAATCTATATATATCAACACCTGCGACTTCAAGCTTTATAAGGTTTGTAATATTAATATTTTAAACATTAATAAAAGTGACCAGTGAGGCTAAAATAACTTTGTTTATATTACTTTTGTTCCAATGACTTTTGAACATTTAAATAATAGTGTTGTACTGTCGCAATATGAGGGCATTGTTAAAACGTATTGGAGAGCCCGTGAACTAATGTCTTATGTGCTAATGTTCGGAATTTGTAAAATAAATAAAAAGATTACTTTTATTTATTATATAAACAAACAAATTGGTTTAATATTTACGCCCAAAACCGGTCTTAACTTTCGAGTGTTTAGTCGTAAGTCGAATTCATACGTTGTGATGTTTAAACGTAAACATCATTAATAACATGGGCGCCCATAGGAATTTTTCTAGGGGGGGGAAATTTCAAACTTTTAATAAATTTAGTACTGTTTTTGCGATTTGTTTACATCATGAGACAGTAACCTAAATCTCTAGGGGGGGGGGCAAGTGCTCTACCTTGCCCCCCCCCTATGGGCGCCCATGATTAATAACATCTGGGTCATATTCCATGTCAATTCAACCAAAAAAATGACATTTTGGCACCCACCGACATGGATTTTGATGAAACTTGGTGAGTTTAGTCCTTTAGTATAGAAAAGTATCCACATCAATTTTTTCTTCTCAATCTGGTATAGTTTTCATTTTACAGTCAATCGAAATTTTGAATGTTTGGTATTTTTCAAATTCTGACGATTCTGCTCTCTGACTGAAAATCATTTGTATTTCATTTATTTTTCAGACAATTTTTATAAAAATTTACAGTAATATTAATTAAAGCATGAGGATTCCAGAAAAAAATATTAAAAAATTCCAAGTAATATTTTAAAAATAGAAAAAAAATAATTTCTATGAATTTTTTTTTAAAGAGTGTGTAATTTATTAAAATCAATATCAACCAAAGGGAATATAATAACCAAGAAAAATATATTTTTTCTAATGATCTTAGAAGTGTGTTCTGTCATTAAAAAAAATAAAATTGATGGCTTTTTCATTTCTTTATATATATATTTAAAACTACATTTACAAAAAAAAAAAAACTCATTACCCAATTTGTTTACATGAGCTATTCTATGGAAAAGTGCCAATTTGAAAGCAGAATTTACATATTTCTGAAATTTTTTGTAAAAAAAAAGTAATAGTGCATTCTAACTCCAAATTGGGTGTAAATGCAGGGAAACAATAGGGGCGAGGTCAAGAAAGTTATTTACCCCCTCCCAAGGGGGCCCATTTTTAAGCTGTTACAGATCTGATGTTTTGTATTTAATACATTTATTAAAGTTATTTTCCTATTTCATTACAGGTGTTTTTTATACAATGATATAGTTACTATAAAAAATCCATTGTTTAAAAAATTTAATTTCCTTATAAAAACTCATTTCTTGAAAACAACACTGATTAATTATATTTTAAATTGAATAAATTATATGACTTTACAAAACCAAGCTAAATTACCACAACTAAGCTAATTAACCAAACACATTTATTTTATTTTATGATAATAATCAATCCACAGTGACTATGAATTTAAAGTAGTAAACAGGATGTCATCATATATTTTTTTGTTTGGGATGATGAAATGGCGTCTGGAGATTGGTTTTGGTGGCTCTGAGATGCGACACATAATTTCATTTTCTGGGACTGTCAATATTTCAGCAGGTGATGGCCAGTAATATTTATCTCCCGAGCAATGCATAAAAGTCAGCACAAAACCATCATTGTTAATTTCTTCTACTGAACCTAAGCAAAACATTTACATATTATTTATTAGTTTACTTGAAGAGTTTTAAAATGATTAACTGTTTAAATTTTAATTGAAACTTACCAGGATACCACAAATTGTCATAAATAACAGCCACCCAATCACCTACAATTATACTTCTAAAATTCTTTTTGATTGTTTGCTTCAGGGGTCTTTCTCCAGGAAATGTAACTGTGGCAGGACTTGGTGCAAAATGTTTGCATATTTCCTCACCCATGCAGCTGAAGCAACTGAATAATCTCAGTGATAATTCTTTAGGTTTTTTAAGACTCCAAGTTACCTGGTGTAATTTCATTGTGTTAGGAACTGGTTCTAAAGCAATTTCAACAAATTTATCTATTTCTTTAATATCTTCCTCCGTAATTTCAAATACTTTCACTTTCAATTCTTCCTTTTCTTGCAAGACCTTAAGCAGTTCACTGGAGTTAGGAATATCATAACCACAAGCTACAACATGATCAGCCACATTTTTAATCGCACCACCTATCCCATCTGCTGCACCCTTCCCATGTCCAGCTGCTGAGAAATTCCATGTGACCTCCTTAAAAGCAAATGTTGAGGCAAAATGAGTTAGGAGAAAAAAGTTACGCTTGTTTCTATATTGCGGGGTTGGTCCATCACTTTGGAAATGTATGGTATCCACACTAGGTAGATCTTCCTTTATTATCTTTAGCACAGGTTGGAGGTGTGCCCAAATTGCACTTGGATCATGACGCAGAGAGGATGAAATTGAACAGAAGGATATGCACTGCTCAACCTTAGACAAGTCATAATCACAGTACTGTGTATCATTGTGATACAATACACCTGTGTGCAATGTTACCTGCGGCTTACTAGCACCAAAGTGCATGCTCTGGATCTCGGATCCAAATTTACAAGTGTAATTTTGGGAAAAGTCTATTAAAACAATTACTTCATTTGCATATAGGGAACATTTCATTTTCTTGAGAGCATTAAACTGATGTCTCGCGGTATACACATGCTTCAGAAAAAGTCTGATTTCAATATTTGCCTTACTTATTAACTCTCTAACCGTGCAGACAATTTTTTCTTTAGTTGTAATTCTAATTACTTTGTCCTTCCCATTCTTATCTCTTATATTTTCTTTTCTTGTAACCCACTGGTAATAAAATGTCTCATCATCTTCCTTCAATGAAGTTCCAATTAAGGTTACAGGGAGAGTCTTTTCTTTACATCTCCTACAGTTTCTTTCCATACAGTCCTTATTCTTTTCATCACAGCAGACTTTAGAGCATAATTCTTCTGCTTGCTTTTCTTTAAGAAGCCGAAGGAAATTTAGTTTTGTAATCATAAATTCGTAATTTGCATGCTTTGTGCATAAGCATGTGTCCCGACTGATTACCTTTGGTTTGAGTATCCAGAAGGGTTTTAACCTGCAAAACATTGAATAGCTGATCCTTGTAGAACTGCTTTCAAGAAACTTTTTGTGCAAATTCTGCATTGTGTTTCTTAAGTATCTCTTCTGACATTTTTCTTTGTTTCTTGTGATGCAATCTTTTGCTCCAGGTGCCACGCAACTGTTTATGTCCTCCTCCAAAAATTTTTGAACCATTTGCTGCAGTTCAAGTCTACTTTTTTGTGATTTGCAGGCACGTTTGAAGTGGATGCTTTTCATTGTTAAAGCTTTTTTGAATTCTTTGTAAGAAACAATATTTTTTAGTTGCCCAATCATTCTATATTTCTTTAAAATTTTGAGAGAAACTATACGATTGAACATTCGTTTCTCCTTCTCCTTTTGACAGATCTTTTTCTTTGCATCTGACAGGCCTGACAATAGAGCAAAGCTGAGCAGTAAATTTTTTCTAATGGCAGGTGAAACTCTCTTTCTACCTATGATTTTCTTAACTTTTGTTCGAGGGGTAAGATTCGAATTGTGTGGATTTTTGAGGCGATAAACTCGTTTCCTTAAAGTTTCAATCTTTTTGTCTTTTTTATCTATTTTAGCTTTCATTGATTGAATCTCTCTTCTCATTTTCATATAAGTTCGTTTCGCTACTTTTCTTCCACTTTGTATTCGTGGAGATATTTTCCTTTCTAGTATTGTTTCATTCACTATTTCATCTTTCTTTATATTTTGTCTTAATCTATAGTTGCAAGAGTCTTTTTTCCACTGTTTCCGCTTCATCCGCTGCTGTCTATTTGATAATTGGTTTATATTTTTGATAACACCAGCTTCTTTCATTTTTTTCTTATATTCACGGTCCTTTGCTCTTTTCTCAGTTTTTTTTTCCTCTGTCATTTTTTCTCTATGTTTTCTAACCCGTTCACAACATTTCCTACGCTTTTCTACTATTTCTCTTTCAGTCAGCTTCTTATTTGATTTTTTCTTTTTAGAGATTTTTTCCATAACAAGATGCAAGTTTACACTGTAAATGGAAAGTATGTGTAGTATAACTGCTTTAACTTCAAGCAGGGCTCCCACCAAATTTTCTATAAAAAAAAAAGGGGGGGGGAAGGGACTATTTAATGAACTGTCTTTTTAAAGGAATAAAAAATTTCCTCTGAAATACAACTTCAATTTTACATCTCCTACTTATTATGTCCTTTACACTGAAGTAAACACAACGAAAATATTCTCACATGAAAAATATAAAACTTCATTAAACCACTTTTAAGTTTTCACACATGATTTTTGAATTGAATATTTTGAGATATACAAAATTGAGAGTTCCACTGCATAATTTATTCAGTTAGCATTAATTAATTAGCATTAGTTAATTTATTCAGTTGTCTCGATATGTCTCAACTAAAATTCGTTCGCTCCCCCCCCCCCAAGTTTGTCTCTCTCAACTAATTTTATCTCAGTTTATCTCTAAAATAAAATTATTAAATCTTTTTCCCCCTTCAGCTTCTCCAAGCTCTTTTGCAATGGCCTGAATTTTTTGGGTGGCCACCTCATTTTTTAGTGGAACAAGCCTGAAATTTTAACAATTGCAACTGCATTTTACACACGATTGGTTTCTATGAAATTATTATTCAGATGCCAAATTTAAAAAGTTTTGTGAAAAATCGTAAAAATCGGTGGAAAAGTGTAAAAAAAACGGGAGTTTCGCGTAAAATCGTAAAAATACGTGGGAAAAGCGTGAAAAAATGGCAGTTTCGCGTAAAAATCGGTGAAAAAGTGCAACCTTCAAACTGAAAGCACACAAATTGGCAAGTATGAATAGGTAAATTTAAGCTGTCTTAATGATTTTCCGATGACCAAAACGGAACTGGACCAAAAAATGGACTTTTGGGGGGGGGGGGACCAAGTGGGAGCCCTGTTCAAGTTATAAAAATATTCTAAATGGGTCATCAAGATTTTTTTTTTATAATAAAAGATTTTTAATTAATAGTAATTTACTATATTTAATATTGAAAAACATTTCTTACAAACTACAATCTAACAAAATTTAAAGGATTATGGGGTTTGATAAGGAGAAATAGATCATTGACAAAAGGAGCAAAGATATTCCACGATTTTTATACAAAATTGTCACATTAAAATATTTTTATTTAATCCAAATTAATTAATTGCCAAATCAGCATAAAAAAAAGAAAAACTGAATTAATGCAACTTTAGTTTTGTAATAATTTCTATTTTGTTATGTTATAAATTTTCCAATAGTATTAATATAAAAAAATTAATTTATTAATTTTTCTAATATTAAGACTTAATATGTACAACCCCCCCCCCCCCCAAATAAACCGATTTTATTGAAAATTATTATGTTTGTGGATTAAAAGCCGATTGACTGCCTAGGCCTAAAGGGGGGAATGCCCTCCGTAGGGCCCGTATTTACGCGAAGTTTCGGAGAAAATCACGGAAAATTCCGAACTGAAAATTATTGATTTTCAATTTACGAGAACACGAATATTAATATTAGAAATTTTATCTTTAAACACACGTATATAAGATTTCTGATAATTAGGAAACGCGACTGTCATTTCGGTAGCGCGGCCATCATTTCGGTAACAAATTCCGTTTTTTTTTTATGTTACCGATCTGACGAACTATTAAAGTATTGTTTATTTTGCATAGGCAATATCACTCATTCAAAACGAAAGCACATGTTTTTTCTCTTGTAATCAAATACTGTATTTATGTATAAAATAACATTTAAAATAATTAAATTTGCGCATCTCAGCGTGCGTTTCCGATCTGATCAATCAAAATGTACGCATATTATAAAATTACTTTAAAAATCTTACCTGCAATTTCAGACACGGCAATTTGAAATTACAACCGCAACTTTGTTAAGCACTGTGCCCCCCTGCTTCTTATCACGTGGTATCACTGCCGGAAATGACGTTTTGAGTCTGAAACTAGCTCGGAAACTTGATGTTACCGATCTGAGAAAGAATCTTGGGACACACTTGTTTTGCATCGGCTCGCAAATTACGGGAAGATTAAAATAAAAACGAAGTAAAATATAAATAGAGTGTTAAAAGTAAAATAAGTTTCTGTAAAACCTAGTTTTGTTGGAACATTAAAAAATGCACATCACTTATTTGCATGTTAAGTATCATTAGCTGGGACATGTTACAGATCTGATTTTTGAAAACTTTAAAAAAAAAATCTTTGGGTATATATATATATATATATATATATATATATATTGGATGTTATTTGATGAATAAATGTAATACAATGTTTTTTTTTAGAAAAAGATTTTGGAGGCTATTTTTTTTTTAATAGTGAAATTTCATTTGGGACTCAAATTGGCACTTTTCCATAGAATAGCTCACATAGCTATATATTATTTGCTGGAAAAAAGACTTGCAACCAAAATTTTTAATGTATTATTTTATCAAACATTGAGCAAGCTTGTTACTTCTATTATTTACAAAATATTTTTTATTTACTTTATTGTCTTTGAAATATTGATTCAATTTAAATGCGTTTTCAAACTTCTTTTATGTAACATGATGATTAGTATTTTATTAACCTTTATAATTCTAGTTTAAATGGATTTGACAAATAGAAAATGCTTATATTATACAATACATAATATTGAAGTAAAATTTAACTAAAAAATACCATAGCAGAAATGTTTGGCTCCGTTGAATATTTTCCAATCAGTACTATTTAAGCTCTTTAATTTTACTCATTCTTTCTTGGATCATCTTCATACAGTCTGAAGGGAATTGAGAGACTCTTCCAGTTGATGTTGCTGGAGGGTCTATACCAGCAAGCAGATGTGGAATTGGCATGGGGCAGATATCCTCTCGCTTTGGCCAATAAAATGATGGTGAGGGTCCTTGGGGATGCAAAAATTTAATTGTAGCATCTTCTTCTTCTTCATTGATGTCGGTAACAATCCCAAAATACCAAAAATTATCATATAAACAGGCAACATAGCATGCGATGTATAAGTCATTTACTGTCGCATATGTTGTGCATTTGTCTTTCAATTTGCAAGTTAAACTGCTTTTCTCGTCACTGCTGATTCTTTTAGCCTCCACAGTTCCTGTACTGTCTAGTGGCTTAAAATTGTGGAAATTTCTTGTCCCTGGAATAGTTGCAACATTTTTAAAGCAATTTTTAAGATTAGTTCGAATTAAGTCTACAGAGTCTTTAGTAATGAAATGAAAATTTATTTTTGCAATATTATCCTTACAAAAATGAAAAAAATCACTTGGTGTCGTTATTTGTTTTTCTAAAGGTCTTTGGAGACTTTCTTTTCTAGCTAATCTTTTCACCGTTCCCCCGATCCCATCACATTCAGTTTTGCCATGGCTAGTGGCAAAAAATGACCATTGGCCTTTTATGTTAGTCTTTCTCATGCAGACAAAGGTTCATAAAATTGAATTTGTTTTTATACTGTCTTGCACAACCGTCACTGAAATAGTGAAATTCTTTGATTTGTGAGTAGTTTTTTTTAGTGAATTCAACAATAGTTTTTTGAACTCCATACACCATGGAAACATCATGTTTTAAATCATCTGATATTACACAGTGTGATGACACCACTTTTTCTCCATTAGCATTTCTGCAGTGTATTATTACAGGATGGACAGTACACGAAGCAGATGTCCAATGGTACCCCTGAGCTTCATCCTGTATTGTAAAGGAATAATTTTCGCTGAAGTCCAATAAAACAGTGACAATATCTGTAGAGGAATTTTCTTTAAGGCTTTTAAAATATGAAGATTGGGACTTAGAAAAACTAATTCCTCACTCATTCATTGCTAATTTGGCAGCCAGATCTTCAATAAAGGCATAAATTTGGGATGAGCAACTTATCATTTCTGTCCTATCAGTAGAAATCCACTGTTTATATTCAATAATGTCATTTTCATCATAATCTCCAAATTTTTTTTTCTAAAAAACTTATAAGATTTTGATTTGATGGGCATTCATTGCAATGCCTCAGTTTACATTCCCTTTTAGGTTCTTCGCATAGTAATAACTTTATTAGGTCTTTATACTGTTCTTTAATCTGTGCAGCATGAATAAGCTGTATTACATTTTGGTGTATTGTGCATACACAGACTGCATGGGTACCACTGGCACCTGCCAAAACACACCATTTTGGTCGTAAAGAACAAAATTTTGAAAATCCCACTTTAACACCAGGATAAGCACACTTAAAATTCCAGTACAACTCTTTCAAGTTACTCAGGATCAAATATTTTCTCTCATATTGCTTTCTTCCTATACTCACAATGTCTTTCATGCCAGGCAAAACTCTGGAATGGTCATCACTTTCATAAAATTTTTTAACTAATATAGCAGTTTCTGGATTTAATATTTTCCCACATTTAGGACTTGGTTCTGCCAGAAAACCTTTTTCTTTAACAAGTTTTTGAGCTTGTCGAATTGAATAATCAGATACCATGAATGTTTCTTTTATTTTCTTTCTTGTCCACATAAGAGAAGCAGGAATTGTTAGTATTTGAATTTTTTTTTTCTTTGATGTTAATTGTAATTCTTTTTTCATAATTTCGGTAAGTTTATCCATATCAGCTGCTTTTTGTTGTATAGTTTCTTCTGATTCACTTTCTTTCATTGGCAATTTTACTTCAAGTACTTTTTCAATTTTATGTTTCACGTTTTTTTGCAATTGTTCCAATTTTCTTTTTCCATAATGTTTTTTATTGTGTTCACTGAGAGCATGCAATTTTAGAGGGGAAGAACCAGCTTCTGTAAGAGATGCATTTAACAGATTTAATGTCTCTTCCTTTTCTAATTCAAAAAGTTCTTCAGATGTTAATCCTATATCATCACTATCATGACTTAAAGCCTCTTTTTCATCACTATCATCTTTGCTTAAACATTCCTTTTCATCATTACTTGCAGCTTTACTTTCTTCACTTTTCAATAAAAGATTTCTACAGGATGAGCAGAGTTTCTGTCCTGGTTTGATTTTGTATCCTTTGGCCATTATGATTTCACTCTGTTGGACATTTATTGCACGTAATGCTTTTTTAATAGGTTCTTTATGTCTTTTGATAGGATCACAACATAGCTTTTGTAGAAATTCAAACTTTTTCAGAAATATACTTTTGTGATGCAGACAAATAGTATGCGATTCATGTTCAGATTCAGTTCTTAGCTTTCGAAGAATTTGTTCATCTTCAGACAAATCATTAACATTTTCTATAGTTTTTTGTGCTCCATAACTAAATTGGTGACAATCAGTTAATGTTAACTCTCCCACACTACACTTATCCTTCATTTTTCTAACCAAAACATGTAAACATAAGCAGCTCTAAGCACAGAATAACTAGATGCATACTGAAGGATCCTAAGACACAGATTGACTGACTACTAAAAAAATGCCTTTAACCAATAGAGTAGAAAATAAAAGGGGAATCCCCTATATAAAGGGGAACACCCTTTTTACTGAATTATGAATGGTGTAGAAAAAGCAGGATTTGTGTCTCACTTTTCCAATAGGAGAACATTATATAAGCTGGAAGAATGATTAAAAGAGAACACTTTTGAATAGGGTGCTATGTAATGAGTTCTGTAAAAGGTAGCATTTTTGTAATTAAAATAAAAATTAAAAGCATTTTATGAGCAAATTAAGATATTTATATTTTTAAGTACATTCATTTATTTGGTAATAGTGTGGAAAAATAAATTAAAAAAAAAAAAAGAAAAACAAAAAAACAAACCAAAAAAAAACAATGAGGCAGATATATTTTTAAGCCAAAAATATAAAAAAATGAAAAAAGCCATTAATTTTATTTTTTTAAATGACAGAACACACTTCTAAGATCATTAGGAAAAACCATTTTTTTTTCATTATTATATTCCCTTTGGTTGATATTGACTTTAACGTATTACACACTTTTTGAAAAAAATTCACAGAAATTATTTTTTTCTATTTTTGAAATATTACTTGGAATTTTTTCATATTTTTTTCTGGAATCCTCATGCTTTAATTAATATTACTGTAAATTTTTATAAAATTTGACTGAAAAATAAATGAAATACAAATTATTTTCAGTCAAAGAGCAGAATCGTCAGAATTTGAAAAATACCAAACATTCAAAATTTCGATTGCCTGTAAAATGAAAACTAAACTAGATTGAGAAGAAAAAATTGATGTGGCTACTTTTCTGTATAGAAAGACTAAACTCACTAAGTTTCATCAAAATCCGAGTCGGTGGGTGTCATGGCTTGGTTGAATTGACATGGAATGACCCATCTATGCACATTATTTTTCTGAAAAGTCGTATTTACTTCGATAAACATAAGTAAAATCAGTGTAAATTTCATTGTATACTCTCTTTTATTCACACGTATTCTAATTAAACCAAGTTCTGATATTTAATTCTGACTAAAAATGTTGACAATTACGTAAATTACTTGTAACTGTTTTTAATCTCTATATTTATTTGCCACGAGAGGACTGTCTCGCGTCACTGAATGCCATTTACTATTCTACTATTAGAATTCTACTTGTATCCTTCCCAAAGTTTCCTGCCTCAATTTTAATGCTTATCAGGCCTCACCATGGCACAGTGGTTATGCCACTGAAAATGGTACACGGCCTAGGTGTGAAGGTCCCGGGTTCGGGTCCCATCACGCGGCTGTCGATCTAACGGTCTGGAGTTTTGGTAGGTTTTCTCCAGATGTAATGTGAATACGCGTTAGAACCCTTAGAAAGTCCTCCTACCAAGGCACCCCCATCCTAGGCAGATACCCCACGTGCAGGTTTGCCTTAACACATAACACACAACTTTAATCCTTATCAGAAGGTGGGGAACTTCTGAATATTGCCACTTAATTGATACTTAAATAGATGCTTGGCAACTTAATATTTTAAATCCAGACAAAAATAAGTTGTGATGGGTGCATTGAACATTGATTTACTGTTCTTATTTTTGTGGTTCTGCTTAAATATTTAGTTCATGCTTACATTTGTCTGTATGTAAACATATTTACTACGTGATTTCAACGTGTTTTGAATTCATATATGTACTTATTTTTTAAATGTATACATTATTCTTAAGGCCCTAGAAAATATACAGAAAAATTTTGTGAATTATTTCAGTAGTTTATTATAACTATTCTTTATTTACAGTAATTTACTGAAATACCTAATGCAGATGCGCAGGGAAATGACTACATTAAAAGTGAAAGCATTATTTTAATTTGCAATTAAAAGCGAATAATTGAGTTTTACTTTTGTAAATATTTGCCCATATCATGCAACTGTTCTTTTTCAGTCTATGGAATTAGGTAAAATCAAGAGTACTTACTTTGTTTTGCATGTTAGTTCTAGAAACCTGTGAAACAGCTTCTAAGGTCCAAAATCTGAATAAGTTTTCAGCAGAATAATCCATGATATACTCCTTCTAAGTAGCATACTTATTTTGTGAATCATTGAATCCTGGTCCCATTGATATCCCAGCGGTCATTTCCGCCGCCAAACTATTTTTCCGTCAAATGCATGGACGTATATAAGGGAGGGGTTTAGGGGGTCTGAACCCTCCCCTTAGTCTATGCAAAAATGCTAATTTTGGCAAAATGTCCAAGTGTAAACTCTACATTTTAATGGGTAGTAAAAGAATTACTATAATGTTTTAAAAATTGTAATGTAACTGAAATTTTTTACAAGTTATTTATAGTAAAATTTACTGCCAATCAAATTTTGCAATAAGAATGGACTTCCCCTCCCCCCCTACATAGCTGAACCCCTCCCTTGTGAAAGGTATTACTATGTCCGTGCAAATGAGTTGCCAATCGTATTCAAAACCATTGATAATTTCATATTCACAGCATTTCTCTTGGTACAAAAATCGCTGTTTTTGGCAGACTGCCGGGATAATATGTACCATCCTGGAAATTGTTAAAGACGAGTTCACCATCATCATTTATGTTGAGTATTTGTCAGGGCCAAATATTCAATCCTCCTTCATGATTTTCAAACCATTTTGTGAAAACTTAGGTTTTCGATTTTTGGAGACATTTATTTCTGTACAATAATAAATATTCTATTTCTCTATTGTTTTGTGAAATAACTCTTGCAGTAATTAATTATGCTGTAACTATACGAGAATAGGATGCCTTCGATTTTCACAGTAATTTAGATCGCAAGTCAATTATCTTATACGCCTTGTGAATAGATATTCCACATGCTTGAAAGAAGAGCAAGACCTTTGTACTGAACTGGGATGCAAAGGTTTTTTTTAAGAAAATATGTTAAGAAAAAATTAAGTAATGAAAAGTTTTCCGAAAAATATTGTTTTATGTGGAGAATTATAAATTATGCAAAATTCAGCTTTTTTGCATATTTTATAAGGCCCTAATTATTGTATATCTTAAGCAACTAAACCTTTGTTTGCCTTTATGAAACAGAGCTACAATATGAAATTTTTAACACATTAAAAGGAAATTTGAGTCCCCCTTTAAAAAAAAAAAAAAAAAAAATTGGAGGGATCGTATGCATAAGTTCAAATAGAAAAGTAGGGGGATGCCTTCCTCCAGCATCCAACCTCAACTACACCACTGGTTATTGATTAAAAATTATATCTACTTTTTCTACTGTATTGAATAAATTAATGGTCGTTTAAAATAAAATTAGTGGGGATAATTCGGTTACCGGGTGTCCTCGCCAAGCGCCGATGAGTCGCCAAGATTGGAGGTTGGTCGAAAGTTTGTTTACTTTAGCTTTAGAGTCCGATGTCCGTTGTAACCTGTGTGGATTGAGTTGAGGTGTTGGATGATGCTGTAGTTTAATGAAAAAATGCTCGGTGGGTTCATTAAACGATACCAGGATGTTTGGTAAAGGGATTTTGTGATTGGTTAAGGCAATTTAACTGTAATCGGTAAAACGAGGTTATAAAACGAGGAAATTTCAAATCGGTGAGTCAGTTCTTATTTTGTGTTATTGATGTTTGGTGTGTTTAGTATATGTTTGGTTTTGTGGTTAGTTAGTATAAGAAAGCGTTTTGGTGTTATGTTATTAGGTGTTGTGCGTTTTGGATATTTTTCAGGAGTTTCTTTAGATAAAGATAAGTGTTTTTTATAAAGAATTTTTGCAATTGCTTAAGGTTTTCAATGTGATTTGTAAATGTGTATAAGTACGTTATTTAATCCACCGATGTTGTTTTGAGTTGAAAACGGGCCTGTGTTTGCCCAGTTTACATTAGCTGTATGAGTAGGTTGCTTAATTCACTGTTGTTCTTTTAGTTAAAAACGGTTTACTGGTTGCCTAGTTTACATAGCTGTACAACTAGGTTGGTGAATCCACTGAGGTTTTTTTAGTTAAAAACGGACCACTGGTTGCCGAGTTTACATAGCTGTACAACTAGGTTGCTGAATCCACTGAGGTTTTTTTAGTTAAAAACGGTCCACTGGTTGCATAGTTTACATAGCTGTAGAACTAGATTGCTTAATATTCTGAAATTTTTTTAGTTAAAAGTGGTTTACTGTTTGCTCATTGTTAATTGCCTGTTACTGAATTTGCTGACAATTTTTAGTGTTAAGTATGGATGGTGTATTTTGTTTTATTGTTTTTTTTTTTTAAGTGGAATATCTGTGGAATTTTAATGTGTTAAAGTAATTTGTATTTCCTGACAGTGCTCAACATGTTGTATTGTTTTATCGTATTCTAAAATGATGTTTCACACGTGAAAAATTTGGCGATTAAAAAAAAAAGCGCCAAGTAGCGGGTGTTGGCGAGAAAAAAAAGTCGCCAAAAATAGGCGACACCCGGTAACTGAATTACTCCCAAATTAGTGAGTGTAATTCTTTCAAATACAATTATTATTTATAAACCCATTAACGCCCAGCGTCCTGTTTTTAGGACGGTCGCAAAAATATTCAAACATCCATTTTTTTTCCTATTTTCATTTCTCTGATAAAAAATGTGATTTTTCACAAAATAATCAGTGACAACAAAGTAAAATGTTAGTATTCCATTGTTTTATTAATATATTTAGAAAAAAATGTATCATTCATACCCCACAAATGTCGGGAAATTTATTTATCACTTCTGGCATCAACATAAATTGGAGTATGTGCTGAAAAAGTCAGGTGCTAACAGATTAATTGAGGGTTTTAATGCATCTAGGTAGATTGATGTAACAGTTGTATCTCCAAGTCATATTTTTGTTCAAAAATGCATGGAGGTAAAACGTATAGTTACCTTTCGTAGTTTGCTAATGTCATTGAATTATTACTATATGTTTTATGTTTAAAAATGTCTTCTCTGGATAATATATTTGTTTAATCAATAAGTTTCTTTCTTAATGCCTAATGAGTGCATGCACAGTGAAGCTGTAAATTTAAAACCAGCAGCATTTGTGTGTGCACTTTTTTGGCTCACAATGTAGGATGAAATGGAAAAAAGAAAGTTTGTAAACATAAATTTTATGTTTAGAAGAGTGTGTTTACTGAGCTGTTCTTCAAATACAATAAAGTGTCACTTATGGAGTGTTATTTATGAGTTTCCTGTATAGATGACTAGGAGCAATTGGTTTGTATACTTAAGGTACACAAATGTTTTTTTATTATATTAAGATACTTAAAAAAAAATTGTGTAACCTGTTTTATAAATTGGAAGTAAACTAGAATTGTTTACTGAAGCAACAAAAAATTTAACAGAATAAATGGGAAAGTGTTAGGTAAGTTGCTATTATTGTAGATATAGGTAAAAATTAGCAGTCACCACTTGCCGATTAAATGTCCACATGTGGCGATTAAAAAAAAAAAAATTTGCCATTGGTTGTCACTTCAACCGCCATTCTTCCACTGCCATATCTTTTTTCAGCAATATTTATGTTGTATAGTATAAAAATGTAATCTAAATCTATTGATAACATTTTATTAAACAAACATAAAGTTAATTTAGATATGTATTACTCTGCACGATTTTAAAGATATCTTGATTTCTTTTAATGGTTCTTTCTGACTTCACATTCATAATAAAAAGTTGTTTATTTTTATAAATTAATACTTTTTAATAAAATTTAATTTTTATGATAATAAATGTAATTAATTAAATTTATTTTTAATGATAATAAAATAAATGATTTAAATTTTATACAAATAAAAAAATTCTGCTGGTGTGTGGCCATTAAAAAAAATGGGGGCTACTGGCCATGGCTATAAACCAAATACCCTAATTTTTACCTATAATTGTAGTATACCTTTCATACATGATGATTTTTTAGATACAACCGAAATGTATGTACATACATGTACGCTACTCAGAGACATGTGCTTAGGGAGCATAACAAGTTTTCTAGATTAGTGAGGGATTTGAAAGATACAAAATTGTTTTAATCTTTTTTCCCATGTAAAATTTTGACAAAATAATTAAATTGAAAAGTGCAGGTCGGGACATGAATGAAAATAATTAAAGTAAAGACAAATAAAGTTTTAATTAAGGAAAGAATGTTTATAAAAGCAAATAAGATCTACTTATGTTTTTCCTTCTCTTTTGGGGGAAGAATCTCAGATATTATACCACAATGCAATACTCTTTTTTATGCAATACCTAACTTTTTTTTCATTCCCTAATTTGAATTAAAAATTTTATAAATTATGAATATGGGCCCTCAACAGCAAGGGGGCACAAAATTACCTTTAGTTTAAAAAATTGCAAATTTTGGTTTTAATTTAAAACAAGAGGCAAGGAAACTAGTTTTATGAAAAACAATAATTAACTCTGTTACTATTTCATAGCGTTAAGCATTATATCCACCCTTTTTTTTCTAAACTATTTAGGCGTGGCCTATATAGAGATGTATACTGGTAGCAAAGAAACCATAGAGCATATTTTCAATCGGAACAGATAAAAGGAAATACTTCGTGGGTGGAGCAAAATAAGAATAAATGCTCTGATACAGATGTTAAGAAAATAAGTAAAAAATAATGTGGAACATGTTACTTAAAAAAATCGGAATGAAAGGACGATTGAAAATTAAATAATATAGCTTAAATATTATTACCCTACATAATATTATTATAAAACTGTTGCATTTCGATTTGCTTCTTGATTCAGTAATAATTTTAATGCTGTTAAAACATCCTTCTTTGTAGGATGTGATATTGAAGTTGCATGGTAGGGTATAAGAAAGTTTGTAAGAGGGGGCCCCCAATGAAGATTTTGCCCAGGGCCCCCATCAAATCAGTCCATGCACAGAAATCTCCATTGCAAAATATTGTATCTCTTTCAACTAAGTCAGTGGTTCTCAAAGTTTGTATCGCACGGAACCCTTTTTTTACCACATGCTTAGCAACAAAACCCTTGAATAAATATTACTTAAGGAGAAACTAAGGGCCTAACATTTATCACTCATTAGACAAACATAAAAACTAAACAATATAAAGCAGTATAAAAATGTAGATTAAAATACTTACAAAAGGTGACTGGAGGCACGAAATTTTTAACGAATTTATATGGTAAATGGCTGAAAAGTATCAATGGGATGAATGGCTTTGTTTTTATATTGTTATAGTTTGTCAGAAAGTTCTTCAAAATTTGGTTGTATTGAGGAAAGTTTTAGTTGCATACCTTTTTTTCTGCATCTAAATTATTCCGTTGTTTAGTTTTCGTTGCTGCATGTAGCAAAAATGGTGTGAAAAACCTTCACAAAAGGACATTAGTTTGAAAGTACACAGGTAAGGGAGGAACTCTCTCGACAACAGTGATCTCGATAGCTGGTTTTAGTCTAAAATATATCTGGAACCGCCGTCGCTAAAAGGTTAATTCTCTATAAGAGCTTGGTGAAAAATTAGGTTAGAAAATCAATTAGGAATTTTCTTTTCATGAAACATTTCGATGTTTTAAAATTTCTCGTGGAACTCCTGGAGGGTCGTTGCAGAACCCTAAGGTTCTGCGGAACACACTTTGAGAAACACTGAACTAAGTTATGAAAGAGACAAACTTTCACTTACTTGATCCTTTTTTATCCACTAATTTTTACTTTGGACGAGGTGCGTTGAGTTAGGAATATTGAAGCTATTTGAAAAACTAAAACTAACTTAACCCTTGAACATAAACTAAATAACAATTAGTATAATTAGATTTATAAACTGGAAACTGTAATTAAAGTCAAAGTGTGACAATTATATTATAATCTAATTAGTGCTAATTATATGTTTTATATATGTATGTATTAATTTGAGGATATATGATGAAGGGGTCTTAGTGAGGATGACCCCCCCCCAAGAAATACTTCTGGTTACGCCACTGGTTTACTTATCTGTAACAGATAAAGAATTAAAGCCTGTTACACCTTTTTGGGATACCCTGTATAATAACTTCTTGTACTTGTGATGTATTTTTCATAAAACTGGCTAGTTAATAACAAAACTAAACTAGAAAATTTGGAGTAGGATGCATCAAAGTCCCCTTGTTTTTAAAAAATTCAGAGAAATTGTCTGGCAATATATTTTTTTTTTGTTCAAAATACTAAAAAAATATACACATTTAAGTGCAGCAAAAATTTAGCAACTAGTAAGTAATTTTGATGTCCTCTAACATACAATCATGTTTCTGCAATCAAGCACTATTTCCCTTGTAATAATGGTTTCACAAAATGTTAACAGGCTTTCATGTTTGAGTTGCTTGCATTTTAAAAGAACTGCATTAAGTAAAACTTAATATAGCAATTGTTTATTTATATTGAAACTATTACACACATTTTATTCACTTAGTAAGAATAAAACAAATGAAGTACGGTGAATCAATAGGAAAGAAAGTGTAGGATTGATCATCAAATCAATCAAAAGTACATATTATGGCCATTCATAAAAAATTCATAGCAAAATATCACAGTTAGATAAATGATAAATATACAAAAAAAATTCTAGGATACAATAAGCTCTGGGATACAACAATTGACAAGTTCAGAGATACAATAAGTAAAACACACAATAAGCTTGGCTAAAAAATAACAGAAAATGTACTTTGCAGTATGTGAATCACTTAGTAAGAATAAAACAAATGAAGTACGGTGAATCAATAGGAAAGAAAGTGTAGGATTGATCATCAAATCAATCAAAAGTGCATATTCTGGCCTTTCATAAAAAAGCCATAGCAAAATATCACAATTTGATAAATGATAAATATACAAAAAATTCTCGAATATAATAAGCTCTGGGATATAACAGTTGACAAGTTCTGAGATACAATAAGTAAGACACACAATAAGCTCTGGGATCAAACATTTTATGTCAGTACCAGACAAAATGGAGCAGCAGTGAGATAGGTTTAAAGAAGGGGGGGGGGGGAAATAAAAACCCACTTATTATTACATGTAAAATTTCGGTATGTATAGCAAGAAAAAAATTTAATGCAAACATCATTGTTGCTTTGAGCTGCTGTCAACAAGATTTTATTCAATTTAATAAACAATAATGTTTGCTCTCATAATTTAAAATATTTAGCCAAAACATAAGTTACATTCATCAACAAGAAGTGAATTTTGCATGTTTTTGTAATGTTACTTGGTTATTTTGCATTAGCAATATTTTTCGATACATTTAATTTGAGGTCTCTCTTTCGCTTAACAATTCTCGTTTTGGAATTTTTTGGAGGACGGCCAGAAGGAACCCGTCTACTACATTTTATCAAACCATTTCTCCGTCTTGATATTGAAGTTGGTTGCACTCCAATTTTCTTTTTATTTCGTTTTAAGGAAGGCAGAACATATAAATGATTTAAGTCAGATACTGATTTAATCCTTTTTAAATTTTGCATTAATCTTGCAGCATTGTCAATAGGAGTTTGTTTTTCAACTAAGATAGAAATTCTAATGAATTCATTTGATATATCTTTAGACGTGAATATATTATTTGCATTAGAAGTTTCATTCATGTGTTGTTCATCTCTAACACTAGAATTAAGTTCTGACTGATTCATTTCTAAGTTTAACACTGTGTCACAGTCTGCTGCACTGTCTTGAAAATCTAAGAAAAATGAAAACTCAGGACATTTATTTCCCAATGCCAATTTTGCCAGATAATATTTATCTTGGGGAGTTACAGGTGGTGCATTAGGGAATGGTAGTTTTCTAAGTTTCATTAGAAAATATTGGTGCTTACAGAATGCACCAAACACGCCTGAAGGGCATGTGCAAACACCTATCTCACAATTCACTGCATAATATTCCTCACTGCTTTTGCTTCTTAATGAGAAAATGTTCTTCTCAAGTTCAAAAACATCATTTTCTTCTAAATTTGATGTGCTACTTAGTTTACAATACATCACATTGTTTACTGATCGTCTACCGTATGCAAATTCTAGCAATTTTTCTATCAAATATTTTTCCCACTCATCCATAAAAAATTCTAATAATGCTACTACATTATAAGCTTTGTTTCTAGACAAAACCACATCTTTAAGAATCCTGATGGTGGCTTCAGAAAAATTATTTGTGTTGTTGTTTCTCGTAATTAAGTTTTTGCGAAAAAGCAAAATCCATTCTTCTCTTCTTTCATAATAGGATAGAAAATGGCTCACAAAATCTGGATATTTTGTGCTTTCATTTACTAATGCATTGTGGACTATGTTTAATTCTTCTTCTGTTTTAGCATACATAACCTGCAAGAGAGACAGATGGGAAAATTCATTAAAAAGTACTGTTTAAAAATAATTTATACGTTAAAAATTACTGTTAATTTCTGTACAATTTTTGGTATGTTCTATAATGGCATAATGCACACCAGAAATTCATGATTACTAATAATTACATATAAAAATACACGAAGGAAAATATGTATCCCTTTTACAGCACGTTGCATGAATGGAGAAATGTGAGATTTGGCATAGTTAAAGTTTGTATGGAGAAGGTTGTGCGAATGATAAAAAATATTTACAGGGTGGTTATTAATTAACGTGAGGTGTTCGGAGCCCTCTGGCGAGTAAAGTATTGGATGAAACCTAACCAAATTTGATGAGCATGCATAGTAGACCATGGGATTTTGATTTCCCCCCCCCCCCAAAAAAAGTTCTAAAATTTGCCACTGGGGCAATTTTGGCACTGCAAAAGTGTATTAGCATAAATATTGAATGGTTAACTGACAAACAATACAGCGAAAATCAATTTTACTAACAAATTTGGTGTTCAATATGCACACCATTGGTAAATTCCAAGAACTGCATACGATGTATGGGATTTTCTACTGCCGCTCGCAGCATATCAGAGTTGATTTGCCTCACGTGTAACGTTATTCGATCCTTTAACGTGGCGATATCAGAGACATGTCCTTGATAAACAGCACCTTTAAGAAATCCCCACAACCAAAAATCGCAAGGATTGAGATCGGGGGACCTCTGGGGCACTTTTACAGTGCAAAAATTGCCCCAGTGGCAAATTTTGGAACTATTTTTTTTTTTTTTTTTTTTTTTAATCCAAATCACATGGTCTACTATGCATGCTCATAAAATTTGGTTAGGTTTCGTCCAATACTTTACTCGCTAGAGGGCTCTGAACACCTCATGTTAATTAATAACCACCCTGTATATGTTCATGCATTGTAAAAAAAGAAAAAAAAATAGAGACGTAAATTGGTACACAATATTTTGCACCAAATCATTCTGAAATAGCATCAAAGTTACAACAATATTATAGAATTACAGTATTACTACAAAATCTGCAAAAAATGAAATTATTTCAAATTTTGGTGAAACATGTGCATAAAATGTGCTCTGGCCCTCTGCTTGGGGAATTTTTAGATGGGCGATGCATGTATTAAAGCTTGCATTTTGCAATCCAAGAGAACAGAAATGAGCCAATTCGGCAATTAATTGATTATTGCCAAACCGTAAGATAAGGAAATTTTTACCAAAAACATTATTGAAATACCTCAACAATTATTCGATGAAAATAATATTAATCGGGCATCACAGCTGTGCAGAAAACCGCGCTTTTGTTTATTTTATAGGTTAGCAAAAATCACGGGTTTTTTTGCTCCTCCATCCCTATTGCAATCTTTACCCATCCATCTTAAGAGTGAATATTTTCCATATAGCCTTTTCATTGTTGAATTTTCTTTCATTTTCCAAATATTTTATTATTAACATCAACCATTGACACCATTTTCACTTAAATTTATAAATATCCAAGTATTCATGTCCAAATTATACAATATTTAAAAAAAAAAAAAAAAAAAGCCAATATTATATACCAGAAGATTTTAATTGGAGGACCCCTTAATAAAAATTTTTTGACAGTATATTTCATCCCAATTAGTAGAGGTGCAAAATTTAGTTACTGTTAATACAAAAGTTGTTAGATATATTACAGAAATAAACAAATCTGACTTTAAGTTAGTATGGTAGTTTTACAAATAAGTTATGCTCGTTAATATAATTTTATGTATCATGTACACCCTCCAAAAAAAAGTATTCGAGCAAGAGAGAAATTTCCTGTGTTGGTTTTGTATATTAAAAATTATTTATCAAAGAATATGAATTAGGCTATGTATAAATATGACTTTCTATATTTCTATCAAGTTGTGCATTTTACAAAAACTGAATTATTATTCGCAAATCTGAAATAGGAAATTTATCTCTTGCTCGAATACTTTTTTTGGAGGGTGTACAGGTATTGAAATGATTTTGAACTTACAGCCTGAAAAATTTTCATCAAACGAGGTCTTTCTTCAGTAGGTATTTTACCACTCTGTGAAAAAAGCCATCTCCACTGCGCCTGGGCCACATGAAAGTGACAAAGTAACTGTTTGCTATCTGGCCAGATTAACTTCAATGCTGATTTCTCGGCAGCTGAATCATCAGTCATAAATATTTGTGGATGCTTATTAAAAAAAAAAAAAAAAAAGATACATATATATAGTTAGAACATACAGTTTTGTTAATATAAATAGAAAATGCATTATATATATATATATATATATATATACAGGGTGTCCAGTGCTAACCGTGCCCAATGGCTATTTCCTAAACTGTTAGTCAGAGATACATAGTTCCAATTGCAAAAATGCTTTCAATTGTATAATCTATTATAACAGAAACAATCAAAGTCAATAAATCAATTCCTATAAAAATTTTATATGGTCTTCTGGTCCTATCAGTTATATTTAGAAAGATTTTCTTTATACCTACAATTTCATGCACAATAAAAAAAAAATTGTCTTTTTATGACCAAAATTCACCAAGTTACAGCTGCTTAAAGTTACAGCAGTTTTCAAGCTGTTAAATAGGGGTTGTATACAAAATGAGTTTGAGAAAAATGAATGTGCATGATTTTGAGTCTTGTAATATTTATTGGCAATTTCATTAACCATTTTATAATTGTAGATTGCAATAAAGAAGATTAATGTTTACCTATGTGTGTCCAATAAATTAACATAAAAATATAGTTTATACTGAAAATAGAATTTTGAAGTAAACTTTGAATTTCCCTGACTTAGGAGTCATTTTTGCAGAATTCCCCGTTATTTCCCCGAGTTCTCCAGAAATGCAAAATCCCCCTTATAATTCCATGATTTCCAGGTTCTGTAGCCACCCTGAACAAATATCTACCCTTCTTCAGCAGAAAGTACATTGGACGCATTAATAAACAACAACAACAACAAAAAATGGTCAGAAAACTATTTTCTCACTTTGAAATAACACTTTTTTTTTTTCTAGTTTGATGTATTGTTACTAAATACTTTATTTCAGGAGAAGGAAATCATCAACAGACATACCTCAAGCATGACAGTTATTTGGTTACACGTTATTTCAAACAAATGATAGCTGGAATATTGTTTTGTAGAATGAAAGGTACTCCCCATACTATTTGCAACTGTGCAATTTAAGTAGTGTTATTTGGGGGTGCTTGAATATCCTTATATGCTACAATTATATATGTATATGTTACAAAAGAATAATAACTTTAATTTATCTTACATCTGTTCCTCCAAAACACAAGGGGAAATTTCTCTTCAAAAGCTGGAATGCTCTCTTGTAATTTTCTGTTGTCTGTCCTGAATGAATCAGGACAGCAATAGGGATAGCACCAACTTTTGTTGCAGCTAAGATGACTGACACTGTTGATAATGAGCTTTCGCAGCTGAAGGTCGAATCAACAAATATCATCTGTTTTGAAAATTCCAGTTGCTGAACTCTTTTCATCACCTCAGTCACTAGCAAGACTGCCCAACCTTCTTCACTTTCGTCAATTTTCACTGTCATTCCTAAAATAAAAAGTCAAAAATTAATTTCTTAAAAACCCACTATTTTTTCATCATGAAACTTTGCATGCCTCTAGACCTAGACAATAAATCAAAGATTAACATATTTTTCACACATACACAAAAAAAAATAAATAAATAAATAAATCAAGTAATGTTTAAAAAGAAAATTCAGAAAAAATTAAAATTTATTTAAAAAACATAATACTGCATATCATATTAAAGGCGATAAAAAAAAATTTAAAATGATGTATTAATGAGCGCACTCTAGAATAATTCATTACACAATTATGGATGACTTAGTGAATGACAAGTGTTTATTTTTACAGTTTTTTCAATTTTAAAAAAATTAACTATTAATTCAAATAATTAAAAAAATTGGTTTTTCATATTACAAACTATGAACCAAAAATAATTGAAATCTGAGCTGTGAAGGTCTTTTTTTTTTTTTTTTTTTTTTTTTTTTTGAGTGCAGGGTGGATTTGACATGGAACATGGAATGCCCCCCCCCCCTCTCGTGAAATACATGTAAAAAGTACTGGAAAATGTTTTACCTATGGATGAGTAATCATCCAATTTATCCTTCAATTTTTCAAAGGGATGCATGGAAGAACCGAAGTTCTCTTCCCGCCAGCCATCATACAAGTGCTGCACCTGCCTTTTAGTTGGATTTCTTGAGGCATCAGCCAACATTTTGAAGAGTTTGCTATCAATTAATCTGTTCTCATGGTATCTCATAGCATCTGCTACGGACATCCCAGCATAAAAATATTCATAATATTTTTCTTTAACCTAAAATATCACAGAAATGTTCAAAAATTAATAACAAACTAAAAGTTACACACAGAATTAAATATTAAACATTGTACTAAAGAAAATGAAAAAAGAAATAAATCCTACAGCATCATCAACTCGCAGCATTTTTAATGTTTCAGCAGATTTGATGGTGTGTGTATGATGAAATAAAATGGTTATTTCTGCTGGAAGAGGTGGGCTATTTTTTAAAAATGGGTCATTCTTCTTCGTGTCTGCATTCACTTTTTTTATAAGAATGTTCAACTTAGCAGAACAATTAGCATTTCTTTTGCTATTTTTGGTCTTATTTAACTTGCTATGCTGACATAACCAAGTCTTTCTATACACAACTCTGAAACAAACACAACATAAAAGATAAGATTATTTAGTTTTCAACTGTAAAAATGTACCACATTACACATATAAAAAGTATGTATATTTAATAATAAATGAGGGGTGTTTCCACAGTATTGTGTGCATGGGTGTCATGTCTGCAAGAAGTTCGGGTAATTAAAAAATTGATTTACGTGAAGTATTTTTGTTAACAGTAAGTTATTTATACATGTATAGAGAGTTGTGGGTTTTCCGGAAAATTTTGAAACAGAAAATTTTCTAAGCCATTAACACAATAAGGTATTGTAATATTAAACTCGCATTCACTAGAAGCTACAAGTAAACAAAACGGGAGTATTATTATCAGCTCTGTGATGTCCTTTTGAGTTTTCCCCTTACAACAAAATATATGCTAAATTACATTTTAAAAAAGGGTTAATTCCTAGTTTATGGTGTTTCTTGGCGATTTTCCAAAAATCGCCAATTTGGCGCATTTTTCCGTCTTATCTCTGGGAGCCAAGATGCTCCCAAAGACACTACGGGAGAACGCACCCAAACTAGCGATAAATACACAAAATAAGCAAATTAAAAAGCATAAATATTGAAGTTTTAAACAACAAAAATTATTGTACTTACATAACTTGTTGAACAACTGATTTTTTATTTTATTTAAATAATCATATTCGTCGTCTCATAAGTCATAGTGGCTTTTTTTTTTAATTTTTATGTTTGTGGATACTATTTCAGAAGAGATTTTCTGTAATCTAAAACGAATTTTAAAATCTAAACACTAAACCATAAACCTAAAATCAAAACACTAATCATAAACCATTCAAGTAAAGCAATTTTCTGAAATCTAAAACCGATTTTCTGAACTCTAAAATTTTCTTTTAGCTGCAATCAGTCGTTCTTTCGTAATCCATTCAAGAAAGAGATTTTTTGAAATCTAAAATGAATTTTCTAAAATCTAATGCTAAAATTTTTCGTTTAGCCACAACCATACACCACGCAATTTAGCAAAGCACGCTTACCTTCTCTCAAAAAGCATATAATCCACAGTGAAAATCCACAAAAACAATTAACGGAAAAGAATTAGTTTATCCAAAAAAATGGATCCGAAAAATACGAGGAACCGAAAACGTCTGTCGTTAACCCCTCGGAGTTTCCATAAGAAATGGCTTTTGGAATTCAAACCAACCGTCGCGCATGCGCTCCGTTAACACAACGTATCAAAACGTTCTCGAACCAAAACTAAAATATACCGTATATGATTCTGCTCCCATACAAACACAGCTGCGCATGCGTTAAATCGAAGAAACGAAACGATGTAACTCATGTAAAGCAATACTAACAACATTGACTAAAACATCTCACAAGTGCTTACATGTACTTATAGATTCGGTTAAGTAAAATTTAATTATTTTTTATGTGAGGAGGGGCTGTGCCCCCCCTCAACCCCCCCTTCTCTTTTTAGTAGAATAAATTTAATAATGTAAACAAATAAGAGTCCCGTCAGAGGCAAAAATGTGCACTACAGAAACAAAATGGCGGATTTCCACATGGTTGCCAGAACGCAAACTAAAGTCGCCAAGGTTGCCAGAATATACCTGTTATCGCCTCCTTGGCGAAGAAGCACCATAAACTAGGAATCAGCCTAAAAAAGCACAGAAAATGTGATTTAAAAGTTTTTAATCATGTATAAAGCTGATAATTTAAGATATAATTCTTTAATAATTATTCTACCCATATAATATCTTAGTAATTCAATAAAAAATACCATATTGGACAAAATATTTTATTTATTAAATTGATCTATGAATAGCTGAAATGGAAATAAAATATGTTCCAAAATAACAGCATATTTCTCTACAAAAAATAAAAATTTAGTTATTCTAACACATTTCACGAAAAAACAAATTACTATAAAAATATGTTAGCTTTAATTTCTCCCCCCCCCCTCTTTTTTTGTAAAGAAAAAATTTAGGCAATATGAATTTTCAGGAATAAAATAAAATAAAATATTATTTTGAATATTTTAATCACAATTTTTTTTACAAACTTTCTGGGTCACTCTCTGAACTGGAGAGCATGGGGTAATCTAAATCAGAATTACTACTACTAACAGAGAATATTGTGTCTGTGCATAACTTTGATAGACATGCTCAGATGTAGAAGCAGAATTTGAAAGTATAAAACAGAATCAAACTTAAATTTAAATCATGTAGATTACAATGTTAGAATTATGACTTTTACTTTTTGTTTAAATAGTACAGAAATTGACTAATAAAAGAAAATAAGAAAGCTCAAATATATTCCATGCAAAATTGTCTTTTTGACATTGAAGTTTTCCTCCCCACAGCTCTACATATATATAATATATATATTATTTTTTAAGGAAAGAAAGAAAGAGCCATTCAACTAACTTACTTGTTTGTTTAATTATCACAGATCGAACTTATTGCGGACATAAGCTGTGGAATAACAGTAATAGCAAACACAGTAAATCCACATTTCATAATATTAATAAAATAAAAATGTTGTAAAGTGATTGGTTCTTACCTTACAGGTTTTAATATTTCGTTAAACTTTATCCATTGTGTTTGAGTTAACCGAGAAAAGATATTTTTAAAATTTAAAGCTTGTTCTCCATTATTGATTTTGTTTCGGAGAACTAATTTATTTTTTAATTTATCCGACTTTTTAATATCAATTACAGTTTCCGGAAAATACTTCTGTATTTCCGGAAGACACTCGGCTTCGAATTCTGCCGCCATTTCAGTTCAGAACAGTTGATATTAAAATTAAAACTTTAAAACACGCTCATGCTACTAACTATGAACCAAACAAGAACAAAAAGAGCTGCGAAATGAGAAAAAAAACCGCGCAAATGCATTGTTCCCCCGAAAGATTTCACTGCGCGTGCGCGCTGGAGTCTCACTGGCGAAATTCTCTGGGCGCGCCAAGGCGAAATCGCCAACCCGCTGAAGAGACCCGCGAATGTGAATATGCTGCCAAGCCCCAGCGACTGTCGCCAACCATTTTGCACTATCAGCAAAGTCAAAGTATTTTAACACATTAAAATTGCACATATATTCCAGTAACAAAAACATTAAAACAAAATACATCGTCCATATTTAACCTAAAAAACGTCTGCAAATTCAGTAACAGGTAATCTACAATGAGCAAACAGTGGACAGTTTTTAACTAAAAAACTAAAGTGGATTAAGCAACCTAGTTGTACACCTAATGTAAACTGGGCAAACATTGGCCCGTTTTCAATAAAACATCGGTTTTCATTTCTTTTGTTTAAATCATACTTACTCTTATTCTAATCAGAATTTAGAGCAACACATTTATCATCACTACACACTGTTGCCACATTTGCCACACAACATTTACAAACGGATGCAATTTCTAACAAATATTTTTCCAAATAAATCAAACCTTACGGAGCTTACGCATATCAATCGTCTGCCAACAATGGGGTTAATAAACCACAATGTTATTTCTCTGGCGAGAATCTGCACCTTTGCCGTTCCGCCACACCTACACCGTTCGACTTTTTCTGATTTTCTCTTTTGATGGCACATTCTACGGGCCGGGACCTTTCTTCAGACACCTCAACCGAGTTTTTACATCATCATAACGCTATTGCCCGTGACGCGACCTTGAAATTTCATTCTCAACGCGCCAATAAAAGTTTCACTTCAGAAAGACTTATTCTGAATATTTTGTATTTGTATCATGTTCCGGCCCATTCACGTACATTATCAGGACATTCAAGATTATGTCCTCAAGCAGATATCTTATGTATGTCTATATATATTGGGTTGGATGGAAAGTTCTGTCGTATTTTAAAGAAAATATTTGAATTCATTTACAAAAATATGTGTTTAATATCAATCAATTATATATGCTCCGTTATTTGTTACAACCTGTTGCCATCTTTCAGGTAGCCTGTGAATTCCTGTTTAGTAGAAGTTCTCATATTTGGAGTTAAAATAGTCAGCAACTGCCTTAGAAACACTTTCAAAAGACTTAAATTTTTTCCCCGTTTGATAATTTTGCAGAGATCTGAACAGGTAATAATCAGATGGTGCAATGTTAGGTGAGTACGGTGGGTGACTAAGGACTTCCCATCCTAACGCATTCAGTTTTTGTTGTGTCACCATTGCAGTATGCGGGCGAGCATTATCGTGGTGGAACACTGTTCCTTTTCTGGACGCTAATGCTGGCCTTTTTTCTTTGATAGCTGCATTCAATTTATCAAGCTGATTGCAGTACAGATCCGCGTTGATGGTTTTCCCTGTTTCAGCAACTCGTAGTACACTGGACCTTTCCTGTCCCACCACAAACAAAGCAGTACTTTTCGTTGATGGATACTTGGTTTTTTAACTGTTGCTGATGATGTTCCTGGTTTGCAGTAAGATATTTTTCTCTTAATATTCTCGTAAATAATCCACTTTTCACGTCCAGTAACCAGCCTGTCCAAAAACGGCTCCAGATTGTGTCTAATCACATGTGATGAACACATTCTTACAAGATCAGACACTGCACTTTATTTACTGACATGTTTTTCACTTTAAATTTCACAAGTAAATGATGAACGGTAAAAAAGGGCACCTTCTATATTATACAGCAGCTAAAAAAACAAAAAAAATCCGATCGACTCACTAGCCAGATGTTTTTTTTTATTTACAAAAAAAAATCACCTGCCTATTTAAAATACGACAGAACTTTCCCTCCAACCCAATAGAAATGGACGTATTGTTTATGAGTTAGATAGTAGACATAAAATGTAGTGACGTGCATTCCACCCAAGCAGTGCTTGGACTAATCAAAATAAGGTTATTATTGTTTTTAAATTTTGCTTTCTATCGCAAATAGAAAGAAAATACCATTTACCTTACTTATTTTTCAAAACTTTTATATATATAATATAACACAAAGATAAATATTAAGTGGATAAACAAGTATATTTTCTTTTTAACTCTCTTCATTCTCTGCCGTGAGATCAACCCATCTGCAATGTCTGCTGAAGGAGTGTTGCAGGGTTGTCAGGTTGTCAGGTTGCTATGGAAACCTGACCTCATCAGAGAATTAATCAATCAGAGACGACACTCCAAGGGCTCTATTCTGCCACGTACGTTAAAGCGAACGTTCGGATTTGTGACGTCATCCAAAACTTATCCGTGCCGCATCCTAGTTAACGAACGTTCGAAAAATTGGTATTCTGGAAGCCCTCCAAACGAACGTTCGAAACAGACCACAGCGTGCGGAAGGCGGAGCAAATTCCAAACAGTTCGTCCCAAAACGTCGATGTCACACAAACAAGAGTGATGATTTTTACGTCACTTCCTATTGATTATAGCCAATGAAAATTCGGCAGACGATTTTCGGAAAGCAGTGAAAACTTGTAAACTGTCGAAGTGATAAGTTACAGCCGGGTTCTGCGTACTCCAAGCAAACTTATTTCCTGTTGATTTCCCAAAAGGTTTTTTAATTGTTTGATAACTTTAATATTCGACAAAAATAAGGCATTTCACCTCATTTTCAACTACAGTGCAGTAAGTTTTAACTCTTGTATAAATTTAAAGTAAATTGAATGACTATAAATATAATTAATTCTTTGATAATAGTTGAAATCGTCTAAGCCTAACGATCTGAGAACGTAAATAAACATTATGTACCCGTAATGCAGGCATTTATTAGTCCTATACTAGTGTTGTATTATATTTTTGTGTTTTTTAACTTGATAATGAATATAGTTGAACACAAATAACAACAAAATGTGTATTACTTTTGTTTCATAAATTATTTATGAATTTATTGTGTATTTTGGAATGTTTTATATATCATTTTACATGATTACTTGTTATATAATGGATTAATCATGTTTTATAAATAGCGATCTGATCAGCGAAGACAATATTTATACATTGAAGCGATTTTTTTCAACAATAAAAACTTTATTTAATGTATTTTCTTTATAGTAATGGTATTTAATTTTGTAATGGGTGCTAGATTATTTAAATGCATAGTTACTGTTAAACTCTGTGTCAAGGTGTTCTTTTTCATAGAATGGACCTCATTTGAGAATTCTAAATATGTAATTTGTATTGAATATAACTATAGATTGCTTATTATCATTGCAAGTTTGCCTTTAGTTTGGTTATTTTTTGTGAACTTCAAAAGATTAAAATTGTTTATTCACCTTATGTTTTTTAAATATACAGTATATCACTCGTACGTACATATACATATCTATTTCTTAAAACTGCTCAAGTACCATGGTATGTATGTTTCTCATCTCTTCATTATTTGTAAGATAAGCTATATAGTAGAATTCTTAAATTTTATTTTCTAAACATATTTTTAAAGGACTAAAACATAAGTGTCATGTAGCATGTTGTGTTTCAGTATTATATAATGTGTGCTTAGTTAAGCTAGATAATCTTTTTTTATTAAAATTCTTTCATAGGTAGGAACATACGGTGTCAGAGACGAATTCATAAATTTGCTGCTTGAACAAAAGTGCTACCAATAGGCAGAACGAAAGCATCGTCTACTTTATTGTCTTTGTAGGTTCATAGAGCATTTCGACGTGACGTATCTCTGACGTCAGCTGAGTGACAGCTTCGCGCATCGTTCTGCGCATGCTATTTCTTTACCTAAATGTATAATTTAGCAATCTCCGTAATCT